>ML812478.1:134042-148271 GCA_009831015.1 Picea engelmannii
TCCTAATATTTATTATTTGTTTGATAACTTTGATCTGCTTGTCTTGGTCCTGTATGTAGATGATCTGATTCTTGTAGGTAGTTTTGAGAAGCTCATTGCATGGTGGAAGAAGAAGATAGCTAGTGAATTTGATATGAAGGACATTAGCCTTGTGCATTATTTTTTGGGTCTAGATGTTTGACAACATATAAGTGAGGTCTTTCTTGGATAGGGGAAGTACTTAATCGATCTTTTGAAGAGATTTCAGATGTTGGATTCTAAACCCTTGGCCACTCCTATGGTTCCAAATTTGAAGTTATATGCTGATTTAGATTTGGATTTGGTAGATCCTTCTTTCTATAGGTAGTTGATTGGTTCCTGATGTATCTTGTGAATACTAGCCTTGATATATGTTTTGCAATGAATTCCTTGAGCTAGTTCATTGTTGAACTCAAAGTTTTAGGACTCAGACTCAGACTCAAAACCAACTGAGGGTCCACTCAGACTCGGATTAGAATTGGACTGGTTTAAAGTTTATGACTTGGTTTACTAAAAAATACATAAAATATTATAGTTTTAATGAAATATATTATAAAGATTCCAAACCACTAGAGACAAAATATACAAAGTCTGCTTATGTATATACCATTTAAGGGTGAATGTATCAAAATGGCATCAAGTGCAATACGTATTCGAAACAAAATACATAATCCACAAGGCCCTAAATGGCCTTTAGAGTCCAATAAATAACATGCTGCTAACTACTAGCCTACTACATATCACTAATCAACATGATCAATTATCAAACTCATCACCACTACTGGAAATGAGATTCTCATCATGAGCTATAGGACCATCCTCTGGCTTAGACTCATTGGACTGCTTAGGGACATTTGCAACTACAATTGTAGTACTAGTAGTGTTAAATTCTTCTTAACCCAACAATTAATTCCGAATAAAATTAATTATTGAATAAAAACACAACTGAGTTATTAACCAAACATTATAGCGGAAGCAAAATAAGGAAATCATACACAATACACATGTAATTTTTGGGTAAAATCCCATGGAAAGACCCCTAAGGGAAAACCAGTACCTTGTTGATTTTATTAAATAAAATCCTCGGCTCCCATCCTGGAATAATGGCCCACCTGAGGAAAATATAAACCAACAAAATAGCCTAGCTTATCACACTTGGTTGCTACAACTTTGTTGCCCCTTTGCTCCTTTCCTCGGTCCCTGCCCCTGCACAATTGGATGAAAACCCTTCACCCAATCAATGAGATCTCACTCACTCATTTTGTGTGTCTAGTCCTCTCATATATGCTGCCTTTTATAATCTTGAGTTTACCCTAAATCCTGTTATCCCCTATCCTAAGGGATAACTAAGGAGATTATGTCTCGAGGCCCACAGGTCCTAGACATGGAGTACCGAGAGCCAAACGATTTGAGCTTGGCCCTAGAGGGCCCATCTTTTCTTCAGTGCATCCCATCTATCAACATAAACAACATCCATCCCACTTGCCTGGTCCTGAAGTAGCAGTGGGTCTTGCTCCATGAGGTAATGAGTCCGGGTATCATGGTATGCGTCACTCTGATTTTCAAAGCATTTGAATATGTTGCACTGAACTCTCCTTTATTTCACAATGTTTGCTTGGAAATTATGCTCTTTAACTTGTTCATACCTGGGGGGGTGACAAAATGCCCTAGTAAGCTAGTTCCCTTTAGGATGAGTTGCCACTGGATGGATCTATGAAAGGTCATCGTCCATTCCTTCCATACTTACCATTTTTCATCATTATCCCTCTCATTTTCCCCTACCTTGGTTCGGGCATTGGGTTTGCCACACTAGGAAGGGTTGTACCTTGCCTTGTGGGAAGAAGGGGCTAAAGGCCCAGAGGGTAAAAGTAGTTGGCAAGAGTTAAAATCCAAATTAAAACCTTTGAGATGCTTTGCCCAGGGATTCCCGAGAAAGCAATAAAAGACTTCTCACTAAGAAAAGGGGACCCATAAGATAAAATAAAACTCAAGGTCTAGTTGGTGGATGTGAGGTCTCATCATGAGCCGGCCTATTAGGTCCATGGGCATGTAGCGATATGACACTACCATCTATCTGGTCACCAAACCAGGGTAGTGGCTCTTGGTGGCATAGCCAAGAGAAAGGGGGTCTCATCATGAGCCAACCTTCTCATTTCCGTGAAGTGCTTGTGGGTAACGCTGTCATCTCTGGTCACCACGCCAGGACAGTGTCCCCCAGGTTTTTCCCTTGAAAAGAAAAAGCAATAAGACTAAGAATAAAAGGCATTGAATGGGCTAGAAAACAATGACATCCATGATAAGGTGCAACTCGCCCTCTACAAAGGCACCCACAGGAAACCCTACTTCTTTTCCCATTGCATATTTTATTTCAATTTGTCTAAGGAAAAGAGAAATCGCTAGGGCCTAACTTTTGTTACTTCCTAGCAATTATCTCTAGGAGTTGGATTTTTGAGGCCTTGGCTACCAACACCTCTCTCATCCTCTCCATCCCCTTTGACTAAACATTATCATTGCTATTTTCCTCTAAGACTTGCTGCTGCCATCATTGACTCCATTACCCTAGAAAGGCACTAGTCTCCCATTTACAAGTGTTGATTGATAAAACAATTTTCAGAACCTCTTGTCTTGAACACCTACTAACTTCTACTAACCATAGATTAGCCTAAATCATTAACCTACTTGCTGCTGTTGCAAAGATTGCTACAGCCATCTAACAACAGCAAATTAACCCTAAAAGTGACATGTTATGCTAGCTAGATGTCGCTAAAACTGCTTGTGACTATTTATTATCAAATTGCCTAGTTAAAGCTATTATTTCAAGTCTTTATTCAAGCATTTTAGAGCATAAATCTTGTGGCTATTACAAATCTCTTATTGCTGTTATAAACTGTTACACTGCTGCAATTTTATATCAGCTAGTACATTTCTTAAGAGTTCACTGTCTTATGAAGCACTAACATCATTTTGGTACTTGGAAAGTGCCCCTTTTTGCCTTGTTGTCTTGTTCTGGGCAGGTACACAATATTATTTATTTGCTTCATCTTCAATAAGACTTAAAAAACCTTTTATCTTGAGTGATTTGTGAGAGAGGAAGGATTTCCTTGTGTCATTTGCCTTAGCCTTCTCAAACCCCCAGGTCACTAGGGACGTCTCCCCTGGGGTATTGCATCATACTCTTAAATAGAAAGGGATTTCCTATTAAGGTGATAGTGATAGGTCATTCCCAGTTACATCGATTTTGTATCCACTTGCCTTGGGCTTTTGGGCAAGTACAAATTGTGCGATAACAAATCCAAAACCCTAGATCTCCAAAGTGATCAAGGGATGAGATTAAATCTCACTTTCACTTTTTTGTTTGTTTATTAGAAATGCCTGTCACTTGCGGGGCCAATATTTCAACCATTGGCTAAGAAACCACAACCCAGGGGCATCTAGCCGTCAAAATCACCCGGGGATTGCACCCGGCCTGGGCCGCACCAACCCTTAACATGGCTAGATTTTTGGGTGTCTCCTCCTGACTTAAACACATCATAAAGGTATTGAACTCGGGTCTCCTAGCAAACGAAACCCACACCTTAACCGGATGTGCTAGCAGAAATTGACATCTTACCTTCACTTTAGATTTAATGGGTAGGGTTTAATTTAATTGACTAATGCCAAATACTTGGCATTTAATTAAATTAAACTCACATTAATTACAAAAGTACATTCACTTTAATAATCACTTTATTAAAGTGAATCTCCTAAGTCTTGATAGGTAATAAGGATGACTCTCACGTGTTAGACACAAATTGATGTGGAAGTACCTGTTTAATGCTACATACATCAATACTCCCTCTTAGCGAGGAAGGTACTTCTCGAAGAGCCACTTGGAACTGGTTCTTCCTCCGATCTTGGCACAATGTCCCACACATCATCTTGCTCATTGGCATCTCTCCAACTCTGCTGGTTAGCTGCTCCATGAATACTGGAAGTCATGGAATCRATGACGCTACATATCAATGCCATGAAGTTTGGAAACTTCATCAAAGGCCTGCTCTCCCTCAATGTGCTCTGTTACCTCCCTAGTTGCACCAGGCAKGATTGACGATGATCCGCAACCATTGAACAAGACACTTGTTCAAWTTCAGAGCTCAGAAGTCCAACAAGGCTTTATGGCCCCTTCAAAATTTTCTTCTTCTTTTTATTTTTATGCATGTTTCATACCCCCATGGGGGAATTGTAATAAAATGAGCTAGCAYGAGGTCTCTATTATGTAAAAGACCCAACTCCCTMAGACTTGGTCATCAGTGCATACTYTAGAGTGTTTTTTTCACTTGTTAATTATATCTCGCTTTTTAGCGATTTATAATTTTCTAAGTTTTTTCACTCACTTCCTCCAAAGCTGGAGTGTGTACTAATGGTTAGGACTTAGTGTGTTCTGTCCGAGTCTAGTGTCTAATGTATATTACCATGCTAGTCATTTATCTAGAGTCTTATGAACCTGCATTAGGTCCCTCTAGGATTTTTTAATTATTTTAATTCGTAAAATTTCCCGTAAAATGAGATTTTTACTTTGTAAATTGATGTAATTTTAAAAAAGTGGTACTAGGAGGTGTTATATGCCTTGGGGGGTATCGTTTTCTAAGCCAGAATACCCCTTTTACCCTTGTACCCTTTTCGAGAGTAAATACTAAAAATTGACTTTTGTTCATCAAAAATCAATTTTATTCGAAAAAGGTGAATAAAAGACAAATAAATCAGCTCCCTATTATTAAGGAAACAAGTCCGAGACATGTTTTTGGCTTGTCTCCAGTTCATTTAGCCTCATTGGCTGTTAGTTGCCATTGACTAAGAGTTAGTGGGAGTTGAAGAGGAGTTTAGTGGCAAGTTAACTCTTGTGGGTGGAGATCTCTATGTGAGGTGCGCCCTCTCTCTCAAGAGGTGGCACACTCATGGAGAGGTGCGTCTACCTCTTGAGAGGTGGCGCCCTCCCACTCTCCTTCTCCTTCACATGTGGTGCCTCTCTTGAGTTCCCTTGAGATGTGGCGTCCTTTCTCTCATCCATTTGGCTCAATCTCTCTTGGATGGTGCGCCCTCCCTCATTGGAATCTACGCCCCACTTGCTATATAATGAAGCTCACCCCTCACTCTTTGCTTAGTGAGAGTTTGGGTGGAGTTTGCTATTGTACTGTTGTTGTAATACTTTTCATTGGATAAAAGAAGGCTTTGGAGGTCAAGAAGGTAGCTTGTGTTATTGTGTGGATGTTAATTGTCATGTGCTTTAAATCTGAGGTAATTGTAGCTTAGTTGCTTGTATTTGATTTATTAATTTGGCTTTTGAAGGGGTGTTGTCACCCAGTAGGATAGGATCTATTAAATTTGGTTATTTCTTAGATCTTATTGTTCATTTACATTTGCGACATTTTATTTGCATGTGTGTTTCGGCTAACTATCATGCTATCCAAGTCTCTATTGTAGGTGGGACCACATTTAACAGTTTTGTGCAAGTATTCTTAAGCTTACAAGTTCTGAAGACATAGTCCCTCATCATTCCACCGGGAGACTCCATTGCCCAGGGTTCCAAGCTATCAAGCTTCTCTCTCTCTTCTTCACAAAAGTCTAAATAGTTCTTGGTTACTTCCTTTGCATGCAAGTATATCTTAATTTCAATTGTAAATCAAAGATAGATTTTACTTTGCATGCATGCATGCTAGATCTGGTTTGCACTTAGAAGTTTTCATTTAAAGTTAGATCTAGCATAAAAAAGTTTATCTTTTAGCAAGTATTTCATTCTAAATCTCAAGGCTAAAAGGTAGTTTCCATTCTAGAGCTTTAAACTCTTTATTTGACAATCTTAGTGCCATTTTGTTTGCTGTCTGAACAACAAACAAAAAGCCACTAAGAAGGCTTTCTTTTGCTTGCTTTCTTAGCCAAACTTTGCTAACTTTCCTTAATCTTTCTTTTGGTATTTTTACGTATAAGGTCTAACATCTTTTGCAGGCTGTCCCAAATCAATTTTGGGGACTTTTCTTCCAAATAGCTTGCTGTTTTTGCAGGCTTGATGAACAGCCAAGGAGAAACTCTGCCTGATGTTCGAGGATCATGAGCATTCTGGAGCACCCAAGGCACCTAACCTTCTTTTAATATCAATTTTCTCTCATTATTGTAAGTTTGTTGGTCTTAAATTTATAAAAGACCATCAAACCTTCTTCTAAAAAGATTGTAACTCAAAAACAATAGTGGGATCACCCATTAGGCCTCTTATCCCCCACCGCTGGGGGGATTGTCTCCTTTTTGCATTTTGTCTTTTTTCATGTGCTTATTTTCATTTCAACAAGTCAAAATAAACCTAAAATAAACCCAAGCATTGCAAAACAGTTAGCTTAGTTTCAATTTCTTAGATTAGTTTAGTTTAGTTTCATTTTCAACATTTCAATTTTTGGCAAAATAATAAACCTTCCCCATCATTTCCTTGATATGCTCTCGGCCTCGCCAGCTTGCTGGATCTTGGCAATGACCTAGAGAGGGATTTGATTGTGCAGAGTAGTTTTAATAGGGAAAACCATTCTATTACTATTGGTCAATATGAGATCCTACCAATGGATTGACTTGTGAATTCAGGGGGATATTCATTGAGATTAGTTCTCTCTCCGTTGGAACTCCTTGCAATCCTGCTTGTACCCATTTGAGGGATAGTGGTGAAAGGAAACAAACATTAGAGTAGATCTTTTTTTTTTCACACTTGCAATCTCCAGCATGCACAAAGTGGACTTGTTCTATCGGTCCACTTCACTCAATTAACCCACTAATTCAACCAATCATCTTTAACTAATAAAATTTACCAAGAGCATTGCAACACATCTCACAGCGACACTTTACTTTTGGCATTGGTCTACACATTTCATTTTCTTATTATCAATTACTTTCAACTTTCAAGTACTCACATTTTTCTTTCAAGTAATATCGTTTATGTTGAAGTACTTTACTTGCTCAATATCTTTCAAATAAGCATTTCTTTTATTGTGTCATTATATGCTGCTAGATTAGTTGTGCTTGCTTTTGATGTCATTTAACTCCTAGATTTATATTTTTAGCTTAATCAAGCCTTAGATTCTTTTATTAGGGACTACCCAGGTTGGCTTCGCTAGGAGTTAGCCTAGACAAAGGAGTCGAGTGTTAGGTGACAACTACCCGACTCGAGACTTGCCCCCAAGGCCACAACCAGTGGATTGAAGATTTCTTCCATGTGACTTGAGGTGTGGATTAGGCAGCAACATATTTTGGCGCCGTTGCCAGGGATAAATCTTTCTATTCCCGGAATACGACTTTTGTTTTCCTTTCTTGTTTTTTGCTTTGTTTGATGCTTCTTGTTTATTAGAAATAAACTCGATCATCTGGCGACTCCAGTTCATAATAATTTGGCAAAGTATTTTACAAGAAGGAACTCACATGTTTGCTTAGCTTTATCCCTGAACCCGAAAAGGTTTATAGGAGGAGGTTAAACGAACTTGCTTCTCGTAGGATCCTTGATAATTTTGGATCTAAGTCCATTTCTGATATTCAATTTTTTTTATTTAATAATTCTAGTTTAGAAATGGATGATCTTTATGCTCCTATTGATTTTACTGCAATAAATGGTTATCCGAATGTGATTCCAGAAGAAGCCTTAAAACATTTGCCTTCTTTTCAACGTAATAATGATGTTAGCACTAGTCGTCATGTTAGCAGGTTTTGCCATTGCATTCATAGATGGTGTAGGGTCACACATGAAGATGTAATAATGAAACTGTTTGTCTTATCTTTTGAGGATGATGCTCTTGATTGGTTCACGGAACTAAAGGATAACCAAGTTAAAACTGTAGACGAATTGATTGAGGCCTTTAAGGAAAAATGGAGACATAAAGAACAAACAAACCTTAAGGTTGCCCATGAGATGGTCGTTAAAGTTGATAAGAATATGTAAGAGCCAGAGTTTCACAGAGAACAAGAAAAGGAATTCCATCTGGAAGATCCGAAATAGCCTATAAATGAGTTTGTTTATCAAATGGAGGATATCAAAAATCAGGTAGTGTTGTCCAACTTCTTAGCACCAGTTAACAAAATATCAGAAAAAGTTCCAAGAGAAAAGAACAGTAAAGCAGATCCCTTAGCAGTTTTAGTTCCAATCTCTCAGCCATCAGATGAATTAATAAGAGATGATGGAAAAATGGAAGAGAGTTTTCAGGCCATCGATTCCAGATAATTTTGAGTAGTGGTTGGCGTTCAACGGTGACAACCCAATTCTGAAATTTATAAAAAATTTACAAGATTTGTCAGACTTCAAAGTTTGGCAGAATGGACATAAATGTCTCGAATGGTCTGATCCCAAGAAAAAACCCACATTGATAAAAATTTGAAAAGGGTCTCAACAAGTCATCCCGGCTAGGGACTTTTCAGACAAATAAGGTCTCATATCATCCATGACATGGCTGGTCCGAATGATTTCTACCTCAGCCAATTGAATGGTAAAAATATAAATCTGCCAGTGAATGGGCAACTTCTCAAATTGCTCCTCGTTGATAACATCTAATGCCCAAGGGATATCCATTGTAAAATAGTTTGACTCTAACCTTTCTTCCTTGTATTTTACTTTCATTTCTTCAACATTTCATTTGCTTCTCTTTTGTCTATATATCTATATATATGTGCAACTTGTTTTTTATTGATGGTTTCAATATAGTTCATGTGCCACTAATATTTGTTTGGTGAGACATTTGCTTATTTTGCAGATCACAGATTCAGAGGTTCTCTCATGCTTTCCAAAGGTCAAGCACACGTCCCCATATGGAGCCAATTGTTACCTCCCTAGTTGCACCAGTCAAGACTGACGATGATCCACAACGATTGAAGAAGGCACTTGTTCAAATTCAGAGTTCAGATGTCCATCCGGGCTTTAAGGCCCCTTCAGAATTTTATTTTTCTTCTTTTTATGCATGTTCCATACCCCATGCGGGAATTGTAAGAAAATGAGCTAGCATGAGGTCCGGGAGTACCCAAGGCACCTAACCTTCTTCTAATATCAATTTTCTCTCATTATTGTAAGTTTGTTGGTCTTAAATTTATATAAGACCATCAAACCTTCTTCTAAAAAGATTGCAAATAAAAAACAATAGTGGGATCACCCAGTAGGCCTCTCATCCCCCCACTTGCGGGAGGATTGTCTCCTTTTTGCATTGTGTCTTTTTCATGTGCTTATTTTCATTTCAACAAGTTAAAATAAACCCAAGCACTGCAAAATAGTTAGCTTAGTTTCAATTTCTTAGATTAGTTTAGTTTAGTTTCATTTTCAACTTTTCAATTTTGGAAAAATAATAAACCTTCCCCGTCATTTCCCTGATATGCCCTCAGCCTCGCCAACTTGCTGGATCTTGGCAATGACCCAGAGAGGGATTTGATTGTGTGGAGTAGTTTTAATAGGGAAAACCATTCCATTACTATTGCTCAATACATGATGCTACCGGTGGATTGAATTGTGAATTGATGGGGATATTCATTGAGATTAGTTTTCTCCCCGTTGGAACTTCTTGCAATCCTGCTTGTACCCATTTGAGGGATAGTGGTGAAAGGAAACAAACATTTGATTAAAACTCCTTGCAATCTCCAATGTGCACAAAGTGGACTTACTCTATTGGTCCACTTCACTCAATTAATGCACTAATTCAACCAATCATCTTTAACTAATAAAATTTACCAAGAGCATAGCAACACATCTCGCAGCGACACTTTACTTTTGACATTGGTCTACATATTTTTGATTTGTTTATTATCAATTACTTTCAAGTACTCACATTTTGCTTTCAAGTAATATCGTTTATGTTGAAGTACTTTACTTGCTCCATATCTTTCACATAAGCATTTCTTTTATTGTGTCATTATACACTACTAGATTAGTTGTGCTTGCTTTTGATGTCATTTAATTCCTAGATTCATATTTTTAGCTTAATCAAGCCTTAGATTCTTTTATTAGGGACTACCCCCCTTGGCTTTGCTAGGAGTTAGCCTAGACGGAGGAGTCGAGTGTCAGGTGACAACGACGCGACTCGAGACTTGCCCCCAAGGCCACACCCAATGGATTGAAGATTTCTTCCACGTGATCCGAGGTGTGGATTAGGCGACAACATGCTCCTAGGAGTCTCCTGCTCCTGAGCATCCATCAATGTCATCTTGTACCAACTTGGTCTCCTGACAAAACTGGAAGAGGCTAACTCCTTCTTACCCTTGGAAGGTTGACTCCCCACACTGAAAGTCTGTGAACTCTACTTATCCTTCGGTTGTTGACCCTTTGGAGCCTCCTGCTCCTTGTCCTCTACCACTGACATCGATCCATGATCCAAGATCCCCTTGGATCCTCTTACAGGATGGCCCTGGAACTTGTATACCTTGCTCTCTCTGACACCAATGCTAATTGTTGTGCCAAGGCTAGCTCCCTCTGAATGCATGAACACTTGTTCTTTCTGGAACAAAAATGCATAACCCTTGTCCTCCAGAGCTGAGACTGAGAGCAAATTCATCCTCAACTCTGGGACATACAACACATTTTCTACCTTTAGAAAAACCTCCTGACTCCAGCTCGAACCTAACTGTCCCAACTCCTTCTACACCACACTTGGCATGAGTGCCAAGTTCCACATGTAGATTCGACTTTGTCTCTGATCATCTGGTGAACAACTCATGTGTCCCCGTCATGTGATGAGAAGCCCCACTATCCATGAACTAGGCACTACCGGAATCTGTGCCAGAAAGACAAGAGACTAACGAGAACTCCTTCTCGAACTTCTCATCGAATTCCTTAACTTGAGCTTTTGCAGATCCTACTACCTGCTGAGGCTGACTCTTCCCTTTCTTCTTGTTCGGACACTGTGAAGCATAGTGGCCACTCTTGTGGCACAAAAAGCTCTTCACTTTGCTCAAATCCTTCTTCTTTCCAGCTTGTGGAGCTGACTCTCCACTTGTATTCCCCTTGCTCCTTGCCTCACTGGCAAGGGCCAAATTCTCATCTTCACCAATCTGTTGGCTTGCTAGAGATTCTTCCCGAATCTCCTCCTGGATGCAAGCATCCCATAGCCTTTCAAAATCAGGAAGTTTCTCCAGTGCAACGATGCCCTTGATGAATGGGGCCCATGGCTTGAAAAACCATTCAGGGCCGTCCTCACCAACTCCTCATTTAACACGAGTTCCCCAACAACTGCCAACTGATCACGTACCTGAGTGATCTTGGTGAGATAACTGGTTATTGTATCTGACTTGGTCATCTTGGTGTCTCTGAGCTTCTCCCTTAGTACCATCTTCCTGTTTGTATTGTTGCTTTGAAATAGGTTCGTTTGAGCTACAAACCTCTCCCTGGATGACTTCTTCTCAGAAATGTGTGATGTCCCGTTCCCAAGAGTAGGCCAACAGGGAGTGACTTAGTAGTCTATGTGTTCCCGTAGACTATAGTTAGGCACAAACATGGAACAAAAGGGAGAAATAAGGGTGATTTGGTGGCTAAACGATGAATTGAGCCAAAAAGCATAGGAAAAGTCACTTAAGCCTAAGTCAACGAAGAATTAGAACGAAAAGGTGCTAAAAGGGGACTTAATTAATTAAAAGTGCCTAGCTTAAGTGAGGTCAATGGTGAATTAGATCTGGAAGAGTATAAAGGGAGGAATTCGACCTAATTCTTCATTATGCTATGTTATGATTTGATGTTGAGATATTTGCAGAGGAGGAGGAAATCGACCCCCTTGTTGTTTTGTGGATTTCTGGAGGAAACCACCACCATTGATCCGTTTCGGTGTTGAGAGACACACCCTAGCCTATCGGAGATACCATCCAGGTATTTCACCGTGCATTACAGTGTCCAGTTCAGTGATTGCGCAACTCAACCAGTGAGGGCGCAAGTGTTTGAGAGAGGGTTTGTGCGGCCGCTTGTGACAGTTCAAATTTGGCCGATTCCTTCCGACCCATTAGAGAGCTAGCCAGGGCACACCTATTGAGCCATCTGTTGTCAGTTTTCGACGGTGGAATCTTCCGGAAAGCGGAAAATAGTCATTTAGGGCACAACTTTAGAGGAAGCACATTTGGGGTTCCAGGGGACATTCCGGGACAGATCTGAGGAATCCATTCCAACCCATTACAGAGGAGACTAGGACAATTGTTTTGAGCTATACATCGTCAGATTCTGTCGGTGGGATCACTAGGGCGCAGTCAATGAGCCCAGGAGGTGCGCAAAACCCCAAGGGGTGAGATCCAGAGCTTTAGAGACCGGATCTTCAGTCCGACAGTCATCAGGATCAGTCTAGAGGCCAGGGTGCATCTTTTGAGACAGTTTCCAGTTCATTCCGACGGGTATCGCCATCAGGGAGAGTTTTTCGGATTCTACAACAATTACTGTGAGCTGCCAGATTGCTTTTTGCTGATTCATCCGTGCATGCACAGACTAGCACCCATTCTTCTGGTCACGGGTATTTCTTATCTATTATTTTGTATCCCAGTGACGATCTTGTTAAAATATAAGTGGATGTGCTCGTTTTACCATTGACAATATCTCTATTGTCACCCAACCATAGGCTGAAGCCACCTTCCGAGCACCTTAACCTTGATAGAGAATCACTTCGGAAGCAAACCCTAGGCTAGATAGCCAAACAAAGGGTAGTGCACCTTTCCCCAGGAATAACGCACCAATAAGAGCTGATCAAATAGTCCAAACCCTAGCCAAGAGATAGTCCAAGCGTAACTGCTAGCTGCAGCAGCTGCAACGACAACTCTCCTCCAAACTTGCGCACAAGACTGGGCACTGCAGTGCGCACAAGTTGCTGCTCTGCAATTCTGAGACTGCCTGCTAGAATGAGAACTGGCCTCCTGTATTTATACTAATTCTGGCTCACTGTCTGGGCCGACTTCTCATTCTGGGTATCTGTCTGTTCAGTATATATTATTATTTCTAGCCGACTTCTTCTCTTGGAGGCTAATACCTAATATAAATTATCTTCTTGAGCCGACAAGTCTTCTGGGGTTATTAGCCAACTCATTAGGGTTTCTTCTTGCTTCCCGGAGTATTCTATCCTTGTCAGGTTTACACGTGGAGGTACATACCTCCCGCAGCTACCATAATATCAACACTCCCTCCTAGCTAGGGAGGTATTATAGGTAATGGTCTTGAGCACAAAACATACCATTCACCCGGTAGCATCAACATAGTTATATAGACTAGATCATGAGCACCATCATCATCAGCTGCATCATCTCTCGAAACCATACTCTATCTGAGTAATCAGACATGATGCTCACTCCACAGAGTGACACAAGAGCCATTCTTCTAATCTAGAAGAGTAAATGTTCTGAACCATTTTCTGTCTGGAAAATCTCTGTTCGTCATTCATCTGGCTGATAATTATTTCCAATAAACTGCTGATAGTCTTCAAGGCAATCAGAACAAAATAGAACACAACTATGTCTGTCCATAGTAGTACATAACTACAATCCAGTGGTACACTACCACACCAAGTAACACACAAGTACTTGATCAACAACTTATAGTCACGAACAGTGGAACACATCCACCACAGTAGTATACATCTACTGTCATACAATTTTCATAACAATCATCTGATATCAACCTGCACAGAAACAATGTTATGATATAAACTAAATCATCTGGGCCAATCTTTCACTCACATCTGTGAGATCTTGAAGAATATCTGCCCTCAGGGTAGAACAATGAGATATCTGGACTATTCTTCTCAAGCAAGGAAGAATAACTGTCCTGTCTTCTGAACTTGGACCATTCCCCACCCTGGGCCATTCTTCCTACACTAATCAACGTGCACCCTGGAGAGAATGTATAAACCCTAAGGAATGCTTGTCCCCGATTGCTGAGCTTGGACCATTCCTCACCCTGGGCCATTCCTCCTACACTAATCAAAGTGCACCCTAGAGAGAATGTATAAACCCTAAGGAATTACTGTTCGAAACATTTCCTCTGTTAACCACAAGAGGAAAAGACTGTCTTGTATCAACCTCCAAAACATACCATTCCTCATGTTAACCACAATGAGAAATCGCTGTTCGGCAAGGTGGGCCAGTCTTCTTGAGTAACCCTCAAGAAGAGAGACTGCCCTAGACCACTCCCCATGTTAACCACAATGGGAAGTCGTTGTCTATGATACATCAACAATCTGGACCATTTCCCATGTTAACCACAATGGGAAA
>ML812478.1:159343-169741 GCA_009831015.1 Picea engelmannii
CTGCACACTTGGATGAAAGTCCTTCTTCACCCAATCAATGAGATCTCACTCACTCATTCTGTATGTGTCTACTCCGCTCACATAGTCTGCCTTTTATAATCTTAAGTTTACCCTAAATCCAAAACCCTAGATCTCCAAAGTGATCAAGGGCTGAGATTAAATCTCACCTTCACTTTAGATCTAATGTCTAGGATTTAATTTAATTTAGTAATGCTAAATACTTAGACATTTACTTAAATTAATCTCACATTAATTACAAAAGTACATTCACTTTAATAATCACTTTATTAAAGTGAATCTCCTAAGTCCTGAGAGGTAATAAGGATGAATCCCGCGTGTTAAACACAAACTGACGTGGAAGTACATATCCGATGCTACATACATCAACAAGTAGAAGCACGACTAGTGCCTGCAATGCTCGATGCTACTCCTATTAGTGGATCCAAGTCCAAACCAATGCACCAAAGTCATCAATATCAAGATCAAACTCTGCCGATTGAGTTACCTATTCTAAGGTTGGATATCATCCAACACAATGGGATCTATATCAAGTCTTTTGTTCAATAATTTGAGCAATTATTTTTATATTGTGGAACTCCTATTTTTTAGAAGTCATAACTACTATTTTTGGCATGTCTTCTTTTAGTAGGTCTATATTTTGTAGGTGGCATGTGGTAGAAGAATAGGATGACATTTGGTGTCTTTTGATGGTTTAGTGGACTTGTCTTTGTTTTGGTATGATTCAGTTTGTTAGAATTATGAAAACTATCAAGTCTGCTGAATTTTGAATGGGATGTGAAATTCTATTTTCATCATATGAGGTTTGATGAGGTTGGAATCCCTCTCAAACATCCTAAAACAATTAATGAAAATATAAAAGATTTAAGTAAAAGGGTAGAAAGGGACATATAAAGAGAAACAAAAAAATGGGAACTATAAAGAGAAATATAAAGAAAATGGAAACTTTTACTTTAAGAATTTTATATTGTCATTCTAGGTTGGCTTGTGTCACTGTGTGTCAAGCAAATTCTCTCTTTTCTCCCAAATAGTGTTGCTGCCTGTAGGAAACCAAGCAAGTATGGACTCGATCAAGTTGGACCAATTCGTACATCGCCCCAAGCTGCTTTGGAGGGTGAGTTCGAGTTAACCGATTTTTAAAACTATGGTTGAACCCAGGAAGAGTCATTTGATTGCTGCAAAGCATGTGCTCCGATACCTGAAGGGCACAATTCATTATGGCTGAGGTATGTGGGAGATGGTGAGTTGGTGTTGCATTGTTTTGTTGATTTTGATTGTGCAGTATATGCAAATCTTAGGAAGTGAACTTCAGGGTTTATTTTTAGCTTAAGATCAGGTATGATAACTTGGTTTAGTTGGAAGCAAATGATATTTCCACTCAATTCAGTAGAAGAAGAGTATATGGCAGCCAATTCTGCTAGTTCTGAGGCCATTTGTCTTTGCAAGTTGATAATAGAATTACTGATAAAATGTTGGAGCTCATTGTAGTGTACTATGACAATTAGGGTTGCCTTAGGATTTTTGAGAATCTAGTTTTTCGCGACCGTTCCAAGCACAAAGCCATGGTTCAGAATGGAGTAGTGGTCCTTGAGTATGTTCTTTCAGATTTGCAAGTGGCAAAGATTTTGATGAACCCTTTTGCTAAGGGGAAGTTTGAGATTTTGGGTGAGAGACTTAGTTTGTTAGATAACACCTTCCTTGCAAAGAGAGAGTGTTAGGTTCTTTACCTATTGCTTCGTATGTGGTATCTATTGGTGTTTACATAATTCTCAGCTCTTGATAGTTATTGCCTTATGATTAATAACAATATTCACTTTCATACATCAGTTATCACATAATAACTATACATTGAAAATCTCAACTATAACAATGCAGCGGAAATAACAAGATCTAGAAATATTAACCATGCACAGTAGACACAAGAACACGAGAGTTTATCCTGGGAAACCCAAACTTGGGAGAAAACCCAACAACCTTTCTCTACAAGAATTCAGTCCAAGATATTACCAGTACATAGCCAAAATACCATACAGAGAAGATCCTCCCCAAGGCTAGCATCACCAAGATCTAGCGCCTCAATAAGATTTACCAAAATAACCAAGCAAGAACTTCTCCAAGTGTGGCGCACCCTCCAAGATACCTGAAAACTAGAAATAACGAAATTACCAAAAACTGTCGCTGCAACTGCCTTGTGCGCACTGCAAAAGGAGCTGTTTGACTATCCAAATGAAATGAGCTAGTCCTGTATTTATACTAATCTGGGGCCAACTTCTTATTTCTGGGTCTTCAATTTTATTATTATTTTTCCTGTGGGGCCAACTTCTCTTCCTGGGTCTTCAACTTCTTCCCGGGGCTTCTGTAATGGTGTAGATGGGTCTTCTTGTACTTTCTTGTGGAGAATGATCGTTCAAAGTTGCAAATCTCTAACACTCCCTCTCAACGAGGGAGGCATTCTCCATACTTGGATTTCTTCTATCATATAAAGGTTGTCTTCATGAGCCATGTTGATGTGCCATCTCTGCACATGCATACCATCTCGGAATATGCATGTGATAGCATCTCGAGTCCATCCACTCCTTGACAGGAGAAGGACTACAGCTAGGCCATTAACCACTAGCAGAGCCCCGTGAGTGAATGAATCATTACCCTTGGTCATATCACCACTAGCATAGCCCCGTGCATGACCAATCTGGGCCACTCACCACTAGCAAAGCCTTGTGGATGAGTGAATCATTCTCCTTTGGTCATATCAGCACTAACATAGCCCTGTGCATGACCAATCTAGGAAGAATGTCTGCCTGAACTTGGAGAACATCAACATACTTGGGCCATTCACCACTAGCAAAGCCTCGTGAGTGAATGAGTCATTCTCCCTTGGTCATATCAACACTAGCATAGCCCCGTGCATGACCAATCTGGGAGAACGTCTGCCAGATGCCATCAACATACCTGGGCCATTCACCACTAGCGGAGCCCTGTGAGTGAATGAGTCATTCTCCCTTGGTCATATCAATACTAGCATAGCCCCGTGCATGACCAATCTGGGAGAATGTTTTCCCGATGTTGAAACATCAATGCTCATCACTAGCCAAATCAACATGGCTAATCCTGTGTACCATCCTCCTCAGCCAAATTAGCATGGCCACTCTGGGAGGATATCTGCAATCTGCTCATCTATGGATAAGTACTGGAGCTTCATTGCTCCCTTTTGTACCATGTCTTGGATGAAGTCCTGGAAGAATCTTCTGAAGGTGCACCACTTCACGACTTGCGACACTGGTTGTGACATACTCCGTCTCTGCTGTACTGAGTGCTATAGAAGCCTGCTTCTAGCTTATCCCAGAAATCGTAATTGATTCCAAGCTGAAGCAACACCTTGAGGTCCAATCTGTTTACTGCACTCCTGCTCAATCAGAATCTGTATATCTCTGTAGCCTCACTTCATCACCTGAGACAAACCATATCCAACTGTACCATGCTTTGCTACCACCCAATGGAACTGCCTTGGCTTCAACCAAATACTGGCTTAAGGTGCTCACTACAAAGAAAATATCTGGCCTAGCATTAACCAGGTACATTAAGGATCCAATCTACTTCCTGTACATCGTGGGATCCGCCAAATCTGAATCTAAAGCAGAATCACTCAACTTCTTTATATTTGTCATCATAGGTGTAGTCATGGACTTGCACTCCATCGTATCGAATCTCATCAGTATCCCCTGAATGAGGAAGATCTCATCTGATCTCATCACACCTCTAATCCCAAGAGTACATTCGATCAGGATCCTCCATCTCGAACTCTGAGGCCAACTCCCTTTATCACTGGAGTAAGTCTTGCTGTCCAGTCTGCCTCACTGGATGCTCCCTCTGTGACTGAGATAAAATTCATACCCAATCCTCATGATTGGCTGCCTCCTCTGTCATTATAGCAAGATCACATCTCCTAGAATCTTCTTGCCTCTGAAGCTTTTGTCTGGCCTCCTCAACTCATGACACTTGTCTGTCAGTCCTAGGAGATGTCTCTCTCCCACCTAGATCTGGGGGGGAACTCCCTCTGAATAATCTACTCTCTCTTGAGCCAACTGACTCTCTCTGAGATCAGTCTCACTCTGTACATTCTTGGTTAAAACCAAGCTCATCAAGTATCCATCGATCCTGGAGTACCATGCTCCCTCTGAAACATGACTCTCTTTGAGTCTGTACAATCTCTGGAGCCATCTGCTCCCTCTGCATCTTCTGAAGTTTGATCTCCAATGAACTGTCCTGGGAGGTTGCTCCTCCCTACTGGATCCTGAGGACTGAATCCCTCTGAACTGGTACTAGGTGGGGCTGTCTGCCTCACCACTGGTGGAGTCACCTGCTCCTCCTCATCAATCTGCATGTGGAACATTCTATATCCCACAAAGGTATCCTTATTTTCGGAAGGTTATAACTTTGTCTTCTTCGCCTTCGGTATATGGATGTATACTGTCATGTATACAACTCCATGTCTGGATAGCTTACTCCATGTCTCAAACTAGAGACCATCTAATTTGTTGCCTCCTGCAACCGTCACCATATCTCCCTCTCAGAGCTATCACGTGTGACCTGCTCGAAACAAGCACAATAACAAAAAAAAAGTAGTCAAGATCAATATTCTTATGATAAGGAAATAGGAACAAGAATAAAAAATGGGGATCAAGAACAACATTTTTCTAGTGTTGTTACCAATCATTCCTTCGTGGTAACCTGCCCGGAACAAAACAAAAACAAAAGACAAGAGCAACACTTTTCTAGTGTTGTGACCTCCATAGTAACCTACTCGGGACAAAGACAACAACCAAGAACATCTCCTAGAAGAGATCAATTTCATCTTGTAAATAAGTGCATCATTAGTACTAAACAGTGAGCATTTACACAATGATCATTGTACTAACAATATTCAAAACATTTGATAGAAAAAGTACTTAGCAGTAATAGATCTCTAAAGACTGTTGTCCCARTTTACAATATTTACTTAAGATGCAGCAATATAAAATATCAAACCTGATATGCAAACCKGGAGTCTTAATTGCTAGGGAAGGTGCGCTATTCCTTTGAATGCACTAGATCYAGTGATCCCTTTGGGTCATTGCTTGGACAAGGTCCCTTGTACATCCCCTGCAAACACCTTCATACTCTGCTAAATGTTAYAACTTGAAAACATATATAAGTGCATACCTCTGAAATTTGTAGCAACATCCAGCTTGTCTTCTAATCTCAAGGTTTGCACAATTGGCAACTACAAYTGGCGACTAGCAACTGCAACTGGCAACTGGCAAYTGCAACTGCAACTGTAATTGGCAACTGCAACTGCAACTGCAACTATAACTGGCAATTGCAACTGCAAGTGCAACTATAACTGGCAACTGGCAACTGCAAGTGCAAYTGTAACTGGCAACTGGCAACTGCAACTGCAGTTGTGCAGTGGCAATATTTCAACTAGCTCTGATTCCATGTTGGTGTTTACATGATTCTCAACTCTTGATAGTTATTACCTTATGATTAATGATTCACTTTCATACATCAGTTATCATAGAATAACTATACATTGAAAATTTCAACTATAACAATGCAGCGGAAATAACAAGATCTAGATATATTAACCATGCACAGTAGACACAAGAACACAACACAAGAACACAAGAGTTTATCCCGGGAAACCCAAACTTGAGAGAAAACCCAACAACCTTTCTCTAGAAGAATTCAGTCCAAGATATAACCAGTACATCACCATCAATAGCCAAAATACCATACATAGAAGATCCTCCCCAAGGCTAGCATCACCAAGCCATAACGCCTCAATAAGATGACCCAAAATAACCAAGCAAGAGCTTCTCCAAGTGTGATGCACCCTCCAAGATACTAGAAAACTAGAAATAACAAAATTACCAAAAACTGCAGTTGCAACTGCTTTGTGCGCACTGCAGAAAGAGCTATCTGACTGTCCAAATGAAATGAGCCAGTCCTGTATTTATACTAATCTGGGCACCAATCTGGGGCCGACTTCTTATTTATGGGTCTTCAATTTTATTATTATTTTTCCTGTGGGGCCAACTTCTCTTCCCGGGTCTTCAACTTCTTCTCGGGGCTTTTGTAATGGTGTAGATGGGTCTTCTTGTACTTTCTTGTGGAGAATGATTGTTCGAAGTTGCAAATCTCCAACAATATCCTTCCTGTTGTGGCGCAAGATGAAGCAAGAGATTTAGTAGCAACAATACTGTTAACGCATGATTTGCCCCAATGCATATTTTCTAGTAAGGTTTGTCACATCTAGCTACAGGTTTTTGGTCAAATATAGAAGTCCCCAAACTACATTGTTGAGAGGTCTCTCCCACATGCTGCATGTTAACAACACGTTGAGTTGTGTGCTCAAGAAGGCTTGAAATACATCAAAGAACTCATTGTTGAGATCTGGGACAGATGAAGAATTTCAAAAGGAGATCATGGAATTATTTAGGCATTGAGGGAGAAGATGAGGCTTGTTGCCTCCTAATCCACACATTGAGTCACGTGGAAGAAATCTTCAATCCATTGGGTGTGGCCTTGGGGGCAAGTCTCGAGTCGGGTAGTTGTCACTTGACACTCGACTCCTCTGTCTAGGCTAACTCCTAGCGAAGCCAAGGGTGGTAGTCCCTAAAAAAGAATCTAAGGCTTGAACTAAAGTTAAGCACAATTATTGTTCTAGGAGTTTGAAATGAAAATCAAAAGTAAATATTGTTATCGCACAAACTGTAGGTTGGGCAAAGCTCGATCCAATCCACGGGATGGCGATAATGGTGGGAGAGTTTACCCACTGTCACCTCAGATAAACCCTCCCCTCGCTTTAGTGAAGGAAAAATCCAACACAAGGGGGGAGTCCCGAGTGACCCTAGGGGGAAATGAGACGAAAAGTGAGATGATGGAAGTGATGCCCCTATAGGTCAAGTTGCTGAGTGAGAAATGGCTTGACAACGAGTCTCGATGATGGTCTATGGTTGCCAAGTGCTTGAGTACCTGCGGGAGATAATTGTACCTTCTCGAGACACAAGAAAATATGAGTATACAAGCTTAAGGTTAAGTGGACAAGCAAGTTAAGTTTGCTGCTCCTATTTGCAGCAGTCAACAGAGATATATATCAGCAAGTAAATGATTGTTAAAGCTGCTAACAAGATGCTGAAAGTCAAGTAAATGATGCAAGAGATAAGCTAGCAAACTATGGCTGCTATAAACAAGTATTGCAGAGATATTTTATCAGCCTTATGGCTGTAGAAAACTTTTGCTACATAAGAAAATTTCAACCCACAAAACAAGCAAGTAAACCACCCAAAAAGTGCGCCGAGGCTAGTAGATTATAGGGGCAATTTATTAGCAACTTTTGACAGTTGAAATGTGAGTTATAACTAAGAGGAGAGTAATTTTCTGCAACCCTAATGGATGTAGCTTTTATTGAGTTATAGCTCCAAGAAGACTAAGCAAAACAAGATGCCCTAGAGGCCTTAACAGCCTCAAAGCATCAAGAAAAGATTCCAACTTAAACAAGATCAATATGTCTCTAAATCACGTTTACCAAAGCAAACAATTTATTTCTCCAATGCAAACTTCAGATTAGTGCCTTTTTTAAAATTTGGGTGAATGGAGTCTTGAAAGTATGAGTTAGATCCACAATGTCCCTAGGGGTGTAAACCCTTTCACTCCCTAGGGCATGCAAATCAAACTAAGGTAGATCTAGGAGGGTGTACACCCTTGTACTCCTAGCAACCTTGCAAAAAATGACTTATCGAATTGTAAATAACAAGAACCTTGGTGGAGGGTGTATCCTCTTATACTCCTCCAAGGGTTTAAGACAACAACATCAATGAAACTAGTAGAAAACACCAACACATGCAGAAGTTTCCTTACCAATTCCACAATAGCAAAGACCAAACCCTAGTTTGCCAAGTAATGTCCATCCATAAGCAATAGAAGAAGTCTCCAAGAGGTGAGCACCACCTTAGCTCAACAATTCACCAAGAGAGATCACCAAAATTCATTTGCACAAGAGAGAGATATCCAAATTGCCCAAGTAGGGCGCAAATTTCAGCCACAATAGTCTTCTCACAATGGGAGAGCTATGATATAATGACAAGAGTTTGATCTCTATTTATACAAATCCTCCTAAAAGTGTTTGTCCACTTAATTTAAGGGTAACCACAAAGCAAGGGGTCAACAACCCTTACTTTGCCCCTTTACATCATTTAAATTCAAATTTAATTATAAAAAATGCACATAAGAAACCCTAATGTAATGTCATCCCTCTTCTAGGGTGACGTTTTGACACTTTTTGCAAGTCGTTGGAGTTGAGGATGGAAGTCGTTGGGCCTTCTAGGGCCTTCCTCTCATGCGCTAGGGTTTCATCCTTCAAGCCGTGCCTCCTCCCATCAAAGCGTGCCAAGTGTCCATCATCAACAACTCCACTAAAACCCTAGCCCTAGGGTGACGTCAAGCTCCTAAGTGTGATGTTTTGGCCTCAAGAGCAAGACGTTGGGTTGGCAATGGGATAAGATAGATCCTCCAAGGTGTCTCTCAGGCCTCCAAAAGCTACCATCATCGTCTGGTGTGTGGGCCATGGTATCCAACCTGTGGGCTTCAAGCCCCAAGGAAGCCCAAGCTAGGCTTGTTCTTCCAAATCTGTCCACCAACTAGGTCCTCCAAAGACAATGAACACACCCTCTAAGGATCTCAAGTTAAATGCATCATGATAAGTAAATCAAATCAATAAAAGAGCCACCCAAGCATGTGCATCAAAAACCACCTCATCAAACTAAACAAGTGCTCAAAGACCCTATGCAATTTGCCAAGTTTAGGTATGGGAGGGTTGACAAAGCGACCTATTGGGTGAATCGTATCTCAAGTTTAGGAGTGTTTCCCAAGTGAACCCCTCTTTAGGTCATGTGGACGAAGTGACATGGATGGGGGCAAGACTTTTGGGCATGGGGTTCATGACATAGAAGGGATCGTAGTGTCTCATTTATGGGTGCCTTTGTATAGGGTGTGTTGCACCTTCGTTTTCAATGCAACCTTTTTCCAAGCCCATTTATTGCCTTTTGTTCTTTTAAGATGTTTCCAGGTTGAAGCCAAGGTGGGGCTTCTACCTAAGCATGAAAAACAGTGCCCACCTTGACTCTACTCCGATCACATCATGCTTCCCCAAGTTGAAGACAATGTGTGGGGCTTCTACCTAAGCATGAAAAACATTGCCCACACATGCTCCATCTTGGTTGGCATTTTGTATTAGCTATTTTTCACGGGTCCCATCAGTTTCCTATGAGAGACATTTCATTGTCCTCCGGATCCCTGGGTGAGCATCTAGAATGTTCATGATTGGATTTTATCTTTGCCAACTACAAGCCTCTGAGCCTTCAACCCTTTCTTCCCATGAAATGAGGGGCAATCCCTTCTTGAGTCAGCACACCCGAAAATCCCAAAAGGTAAGGAGATGAGGGGATGAAGCGTGGAAAGTGACAAGTATGGTCGGGAATGGCACGATGACTCGTCAAGAGGATCTCCCAGTAGCAAACCTATCCCTAAGGGTGACCACTTACTAGGGCGCAATGTCAATCACCAAGGTGAAACAAGGCAAAGTGCATAATTTCCAAGCATATGTTACATAATCAAAAGAAGTTTAAAATGAAACAAACTCAAATGCCTCAAATATTGAAAATGACAGTCACCATAATACCTGGCTTGTACCTCATGGGGCAAGACTCAATGCCTTCCGGAAGCACGCTGATGTGGTGGATACCCTCATGATGAACTTGAGATCTCTGGTGGTAAAGCGGATCTCTATTTGCGCAAGTGGACACTGCTCGTCAAGCTGTCTCTCGGTACTCCATGTCTGCAACCTGAGGGCCTCGAGACATCATCTCCTTAGTTATCCCTAGGAATTGGGGATAACAAATACAACTATTCTAACAACATATATGACACATAAAGGAAATGCTTATCCTAGAGATATTAAGCAAATAAAGTACTTGAATATAAATGATATAGCTTGAAAGCAGATACAAGTGCTTGAAAGTAAATTACGATAAGCAATATAATCGGCCAGTGCCAATAATGTAAAAGTGTTGCTGTAGGAAATGTGTTGCAAATGCTCTTGGTAAATTTTATTATTAAGAGTTATCGCTAGAATTAGTGGGTTTATTTCGTGAAGTGGCTTGATGTTGCAAGTCCAGTCTGTGCATGCAAGATTGTAAGTGTGAAACAAAAGTAAAATCTAATCTAAAATTTGTTTCCTTAAACCACTATCCCTCAAATGGGTATTAGTAAGATTGCAAGGAGTTCCAACGGGGAGAGAACTGATCTCAATGAGTATCCCCCTGAATTCACAAGTCGATCTAC
>ML812478.1:189294-199682 GCA_009831015.1 Picea engelmannii
CGACATGATTAATCCACAATGGGGATTAATCCTATGAATAAAATAACAATAATAATAAGAATACTCTTTGCAGTTACATTATTTCAACACAAGGGACTCAAGCAAGGCGCCACTACTCAAGGATACGAGGCAAGGATAGGTTGCCACCTCTCTTGAGTAGGTGCGCACCCTCCTTGGGATTGACGCCCTCAAGGAGAGTGCGCCACCTCTCAAGAGAGGGTGCACCTCCTCTTTGGGATGTCCATCAACTCATGTCAACCACTCACTTAACTCGTCTCTACTTGCCACTAACTCCTCACATTTAGTCAACAACTACGAACAACCAGTGAGGCTAAGTGAACTGGAAACAAGCCAAAAACATGACTCGAACATGTTTCCTTAAAAATTGGAATGTTGATTTATTTGTCTTTTTTCACCTTTTTCGAGTAAAATTGACTTTTATAAGAGAATAAGTCAATAATTTCTCTCGAAAAGGAGGTAGAGGGGTATAAGGGGTATTCTGAGTTAGAAAACGAATACCCCCAAGGCATACAACACCTCCTAGTACCATTTTTTTATTATTACATCAAATTACAAGATAAAAATCTCGTTTTACTGGAAATTTTACGACTTATTAAAATAATTAAAAAATCCTAGAGGGACCTAGTGCATGTCCATAAGACTCAAAACTAATGACTAGCATGGTAATATACATTAGACACTAGGCTTAGACAACACGCACTAAGGCCTAACCATCAGTACACACTCCAACTTTGGAGGTTGTGAGTGAAAAAACTTAAAAATTATAACTTCCTTAAAGAGCAAGATATAATTAACAAGTGAAAAAAAACACTCAAGAGTATGCACTCACGATCAAGTCTTAGGGGGCTAAGCCTTTTACATAAGAAAGACCTCATGCTAGCTCATTTTATTACAATTCCCCCCATGGGGGTATGGATCATGCATAAAGAAGAGGAAGAAGAAAAATGTGAAGGGGTCATAAGACCCAGCTGGACTTCTGAACTCTGATTTTGAACAAATGACTTGCTCAACCTTTGCGGATCATCGTCAGTCCCGCCTGGTGCAACTAGAGGGTTAACAGGGCTCAGATAACTTATGTGATTGACATTTGACAAAATTTAGCAGAGCCCTGCTTATCGATAGCTCACTTATTGCAAATTGGATTCATTTTTTATTAAGTCTCAATCCTAGGCTGATCTCATATCCAAGTCACAGTCTTGCCACAAGAATATTGTATCACTCAGTAGATTGTGGACTGTTTCGATCCAAGCATTTCCATAATTTTGTATCAAGGATAGACCATGGTGACAGTGGTTCTAGCAAGGCTTCTTCATCGGGACTAAAGATGGAAGGTGGGTGTTAGCACCACTAACGGTCATGACAGTCCGATCTGTAAGAGCAAAGAGCCAACAAAAAGTCGTAGTTGTGAGGAGTTTTATGGGCAGTTCCAGTAGTATGGCAGTTGCAAGGAATTTTCCTTTGACGTTATAGCAGGAGATTATATGATGAAGTAATGTGCTGTTTGAGACCTTTTCCCAGTGGCAACAACGAGAACTTATGGACATATCTTTGGATCTGTTTACACAACAATGGGGTGGTGATCATTTTGCCATTTTGCTTTAGCTTGTCAGCTCGCTTTTGCACAGAAATCAGTGACTAATGAAGACAATACAATAGAGACATCACAACCCCAATCTAATAATTGACTATGAGACTAGCTACATTCACGTAGGCAGAATTTAATTTTTGAAGTTTGGCAGAGATTTGGGAATTCCCTTTAGTATAGGATTTTATTTGACATATAAGTTGATATATGTTCATTATGAAAATGTGAAAAGGCTTCCTTGGGAGACATTGTAGAAACTATTGCATCCAAAAAGAAAAAATACAAATCTGTCAATTAAATGCATGTAGATATTCATATACATTTAATTTCAGCCCTTAGAAAATCTAAAGAAGTGTTGGTTTTGTGTGGACATTTGGAGAATTAAGAGCAGCAGTGAGGGCCCAGTCAGATTGCATGAAGAAAGTGCTGCAAGGAGACATAAGATCTGCACCATCATGCCTTGAGGAGAGTATGTTGCACAGGCCTGAAGTAAATTCTAGATCAGCTGTCTTCTGGGAGTAATATTGTATATGACAGAGTTGACAGGGAGTGCGCGGCAGTCTGGGGAAGGAGTGAGCCAATTTGCATGCATTCAATCAGCAGAAGGTGTTGTAGTGAAGGGTGGAACATCAGAGTAGAGGATATAATGATGAGAGTTAGAGGCAGTGCGTTGGTTGACGATTGAAGGATAGCATGTCTTGGGGCGCATGCTTGAAAGACACCTCATGCAGCCTAATGTTAGACTCCATGTTATCCCTTGAGCACTCGAAAGGGATTGTGCCATGCAGTCTCTTTTTAAAGATCCTCTTATACACTTGACACTGAAAGGAGGCACATACACAACATACATATTCCTACATAGTTAGTTAGCTTGCACAGGAAGGGCACATTCATGAGATTGGAGTACATGTTTTCTATTTGTGAATCCATCTTATCCACTGACCTTGGGCGACTGCTATTCTTTGCATGGATCATGTTGTGTATTGCCAGTATAGTTGGAGTTTTGCATGGGCTGGAGATGAGTTTTGGTTCATGCAGTGTCTACAGAGTAAGCTGGGCTCATTAGTGATTGAGATGGTGGACCATTCCATGCAAGAGATGAGGGTACAGTTAATTGAAGATTGTGTTGCTGTTTTTAGCACATCAAGGTGATGATACTGGCTTATTTTCAGTCTCATTCACACATTGAGTGTAAGCAGATTCACTTGCCTATCATTAGCAAACTAGGAGGGCACATCCATTGGCATTTCACGCATCTGTTTTTAAATTACGTGCCTAAATCATGCATTCTCAGGCCTAGGGTGCAATTTTCTAGGAGGCAGAGTTCTATAAAATGATGAAACATCATCGTAACAGGGTTGGATTCCCTGAGATTCAGACTTCTATTGCCTGTAATTCTAGAACTCTTGAACAATATAAAGCTAAAGCTTGAGTAGTTGGTCTTCATGTGTTTTCCATGTTTTTGAATCTTGTGGCCTGCGTTTTCAGCTTTCTCATTATTTGTTTTTGAGTCAGTTTAGCAGATCTTGAGGATAACTGTGGCCTATCTATGTGAGTATCCCACACCCTGAGGATGTGCAGGATGAAGAAATTTGTTCCTTAATTGCATAATAACGACTAGGATAGGGCTGTTCCTTGGCATTGATAATAGTGTTCAAGTCATGCTTTCTGTCTCTGATTGTGAGATTCATCTTTCGTGAATGCCTCATAATCATTCTCCATCATGATATGGACATAAGCTCTTTCCTAAGTTTGATTCCATAACCCTTGGTAGGCACTAGTTTGCTCTGGATCCCTCCATTGAACTACATTTCATACATAGTAAATTTCATGTACCCATTGACCAAGGTCCCAATGCATTGCTCATCCGTAGGTCATGGGAAGCATTAGGGACACTCCCCCAATGTTGGCAAGAACCAACCCAAATAGAGGGGAGCTTAGGAGGTGACAGATCCTCTTCCCCTAAACTCACACTCGAGGCCCTTTTTGGGTGTAAACAATTTTTGACACCACTACTGGGGACTAGGTCAAGTCCTTGAATTTTGTAGGTCAGCTACAATAAATTGGATGAGTTAGATATTTTGAAGATCTTTTGGTTCATTTGGAGACTCCATTGAGGGTAAAGTCCCTCTTATCTATAAAAGGTAGACTCTAGGTTGAGGTGTTTCACTGGTGACTTCGAATACAAGAAGTAAGTTTCAACTCTCTTTGGTGACTTCATACTAAAAATATGATTTGATTGCAGTATTGTTACTCTTGGTTGTTGATATGTAGCAAAATGTGTTTGAAGATTTATTGGCCAGGAGATATGCCTCTTTGGATTTTAATGCTATTCATGGATATCCAAATCCGCTGCCTGCCATGTCAAAATGAATTGGTTTTCTCCCAAGATTCGACAGGAGTGGGGTTTTTACAAAGCAACATCTTGAGGATTTCTATACGTTTGCAAAAAAATTTGATCTTCAACACGAGGATGTGGTGATGAATCTTTTTTCAAAAACTTTGTGTGGAGATGTCAAAGAATCCTGGTACCATTGGGATTTGAGGAAAGGAGGCATTGATTTAATGCCGACCTTCGAAATCATCTTTATGAATCATTGGGGAAGTCGTCGAGCATACGAAGATTCGCTAGCAGAAAGGGAACAGTACAACAATTAATCAGCAGTGATGGATGATAAAGTGAGGGATTAAGTGATGCCAAAGCTTTCAAGGAAGATGAACAGCCACACTTTCAGTTTGTGTCTAGCATATAAGAAAGAGTTTGTGAACTGAAGGATGAGGAAAGTTTATACATTGAGTCATCTAGTTCTCTCAATTGCAGGCAGGAAGAGTCTCAAAGATCATGTGATCTCAATGAACTCGTCTTTTCTTGTCTAGGGAAAAGATCTTTCTTTGTGTGCTTTGATGCTGATCTTGCATATGACATGAACAATGAAGATTGCATCAGAACAAAACCACCCTTCAAGAACGACCTGTTGGCAGGCCTTAACCACTCTCTTGTCCAAGGATGTGTGGATCAAGATGTAATCTGTCACACCCCTGTAAAACCAGAGGAGAACAACATTGATTTGGTAAACCTTACCCCTTCTATGTCCATTGCTACTCCTAGTTATTGATTTGATTTTTGTACATACATGCATTTCAAAAATCTTTCTGGAAAATCAGATTACTTAGATGTTGATGAGACAAACAAACCCCTCTCTACTCGTGATTCATTTGTATGTGAGAGCGCAATTGAAAATGAGAAGAGGAGAGGGAGATTGTCATAATTGGAAATGAGTAGTTGGTAAATGGAAATATTTGTCAACCTGTCATTAAAGGGCAACCTTGTGTTGATGTTACACATGACATTTACCCCCAACGTGATGATGGGGAGAAGCCAAGCTTGAACCTTACTTTGATGTGTTCTTGCATTGAAATGTCTTACCTTGTATCAACATAAGATTACTTGGTTAACAACAGAGGATTGTATCAACAGAGGAATACCTGCCTAACAACCCTATTACCTGGATCTTATTATGTTGTTGTACCTGGCTTGCTTTCCTGCCATAGCTTGGATGCTGAAAGTTATGAACCAATACAAGCATGGATGGAAGAGTGTTGTAGATGTGTTGATCTGCAAAGGATTGGAATTCTGCTCCTACTTTTTGGAAGTTGAATCCTTGAAGTTCTGGCTTACTAATGGATGAAGATGATTGTTTCCCTGTTTTGGTTTATTATCAAACAGAAGGGAAGAACAACTGTGCTTGACAAAATGGTCAAATGGTTGAACTGGGTATTTGATTACACCTAATCCTTGATGATTGTTGTTAGGTTAGGGTAACTTAGGAGTATATTGCAGTACGTTCACTATCTGAACATTCGTCTGTTTTTACCACCTGTACAGGGCTCTGATTCCATTGACTGGCTAGATGGCACATCCGCAAACCAAGATGAAGTTAGAGAAGAAAGCCAGAAAACAAAAACAAGTAGAAGCAATTGTCAAACAGATTGAGTTGGAAGAGTTCAATTGCACGGTACTATCCATTGCAGAGTGGAATGAACACTGGAATATGTGGACTACAACAACCACAATCAACTCGTAGAAGCATATCCAACTGTGCACCAAAAATAAAGGGTGTCATAGTTCGCATGTTTGGCTGCATAGTCTTTACATGATCGCAAGGGAGATGAATGGACTGTGTCATCAAGAAAGAAGATGGTGCAATTGATGATTTGGTGGTCTACTGCACTACACAAATGAAAGGAAAGGACGCCTTAATCCCCGATTGTAGCATCTTCTCTCTTGATGACGTTGTCCATTTGTCTCATTTGTGTTCGTGTAAAGACTATGTGGCCAAACATGTGAACTGTGCCGTCCTTTCCTTTTCAGTGGGTGGTTGCATGTGTTTCTATGCGTTGATTGGGGTTGTTGTAGTTTGCAGATTGCATCATCCTTCCATTCTGCAATGGACAGTACCATTCAATTGGATTCTTCCAACTTGATTTGTTCGACACTTGGTTCTATTTGTTTTTGTTTTCTGGCTTTCTTCTGACTTTCTCTTGATTGGTGGCTGTGCCATCCAGCTAGTCAACATTGGCGCTACAAGGAGGACCCTTGAAGGCCTCGCTTGGTGATCAATTCGATGGCTTGAAGACTTGATTCCATTTCCCAACGGAAAAGGGTTACCAACCGGAGATGTTGGGGTTTGGTGCACCTTTTTTTTTCCAATAGATGTTGTAGGTTTGGTGCACCTACTGGGGTGCTTTTTTATTCAACGCGTTGCCAATCCGTTGATGCATCTTTTTGACCTATAACCCAAATTTTCAGTTTTGGGGCGACTTGTACCATATGGTAAATTTTGGAGTTTTTATTTGGATATTTTGTAATAAAATGATTAAAAATCTTAGATTTTGGCATGTATCGAGAGCTAACCTGCCCATGATTTAACGATAAGCATATTTAGTGATAGAGATATTTCATGTAAACTGAATAAAATGGAAGAACGGCGATGTTGCCCTATTTTTAACGAATCATCACTATATAAAGAAATGGAAGAATAAGTAAATGGGGATCATCTTTCTCCAAGGGAAAAGAGCAAAGAAAACTCCAAGAAAACAAATTTTTCTCGTTAGAGGAAAGGGGAAGAACCAGAAGAAGACAGAGTCCGCCCGGAGGTCCAGAAGAGGCGCCTATTGGCGTTCGCCTCCTATTCTATCCTTGTAAATATTTTATATTGAAATAAAGAGCGTTCATTCAACGTTAAAACTCCGTGTTTCACTGTCCTCTTTCTAGCAGGATAGTGGAGGTGCCCCCCTCTTATCTAGCTTTGTAAATGTTTTATATTGAAATAAAGAGCCCTTATTTAGCGTTCAAACTCCGTATTTCACTGTCGTCTTTCTAGAAGGATAGTGGAGGCCCCCCCTCCCGTCTATCTTTGTGAATATTTTATATTGAAATAAAGAGCCCTCGTTCAATGTTCAAAATCCGTGTTTCACTGTTGTCTTTCTGGCAGGATAGTGTGTTGATAGATTATAGTAAAAGGTTATCTTGACCTTCTTTCAATGTTCAAACTCCGTGTTTCACTGTTGTCTTTCTGGCAGGACAGTGTTTTGATAGATTACAGTAAAAAGTTATCCTGACCTTATACCCTATCTCAATATCTTCAATGTACAAATCTGGTTGTAGGTAAAATTCCCTATTATCCAAAGCACTAAAGTTATCGTGTTTCTTATGAGAATTTTGGTTGCAGAACATTAAGGATAGTGTTATTGTTTGATTGGATCCCTAAAGGCTTATTGAGACAATACCTCGGCGATTGACTGTATTTATATCTCAAGTGCCGTTGTTTACATTTGTTGAAGGTTAAAAGATTGGGTGAAGGAAGCAGCTTAATCTGCCCTTTCATAATCTTTTTTTTTGGCCCAGCCTGAGAGCAGGTGTTGGCTTTTGACAAATGTCTATTGATAATATGGTTTCTTCCCTAGAGGAAGGTACTCGTTGTGAGATTTTGATGCGAATTAAACTGTACCGAGCTTAAGCCTGAGTCGGGTTGCAAATCCCCAGGGCCTATACCTTATTGAAGATCAATCCATGTCTTACGGCCTGGAGATTTCATTCGAATGAAGTGTTGGAGTAAAGAAGGAACTACGAGTGCAGCCTGACAAAACATTGTTACGAGTTATTTGTTTCTCAATGAAAACGGCGAAGGATAGACCCACGTCCCTCGCGGCCTTGGACGTCAGAGAGAAAGGATTTGATCACTCAGAAATAGCATTTCATTAAACTCGCGGCCTTCGATCTCCGATGAATCATTACTTCGGAGATCGAAGGCCGCGAGTTTAAAACTATTTCCAAACAAAAGAAATACATTGGCAAAAATCCAATATTAAGAAACTTACGAAACTACACCTTATTATTAACCACATTTATAACATGGACTGCATTACAAAGAAAATTTCACTTTGGAACGTTAACACACAACTATTTCCAAACAAAAGAAATCTACTTGCAAATATCCAATATTTACAACAATCTGGGCTTTTCGAAGATTTTTGAAATTCACAGGGCCTAGTCAATTGATGTTTCTGCACCAAACAGTCGTCTTTCCTTGCAATATTTGGTTGGAAGGATTTTGTCCCACGTAGTCAGCACTGGCCACTGTTGTGGCCTTGTGAACCCTAAAAGAGAATATAGAACGCTGATCTCCTGGCAATCACATCTTAGGAATTGACACATCTATGATCTTTAATTCCCTTCTTTAGGATAGGTTTGTCATTTGAAGTGCTGATCTCTCATTGGATTGAAGATCTTGGGTGATCAGTTCATGATCTTACCTTTCGTGCATCACCCTAATATGAAATCAGCCTATTTTCTTTGATTGCAGGAACTAAACAGTAAAGGTCAAGTTAAGGAAGGTGACAATGGTTTTTTTACAGCATCAGATATTGAGAGGGCCCTTTGGAGTGCAGCTGCGGGTGCCAAAAACGTGGTAGATATGCCAGATGGCAAGGGAAGAACAAATTTGAAGGAAAATGGACAGAGGAAAAGAAGAAAATCCTGAAGACTCTCTTCTGAGTGTTTTGTGTTTCCCAAATATACAGGAAAACAGTATTCTCTGGACTCTGGAGCAGTATTTTCTGGTTTTCTTATTGCCAAAACTTTTGTTCAAATGACTTGATAAGTCATATACTGTGGGAATGTGTCCCTTCTTACTACATAATCTTGCATCACTTTTCAAGGCATGTGTATAAACAGACTTGTAACTTGCATAATTACACCATAACTTGTAACAACGCTTCAGAATATGATGAAAGTAAGCATGTGTATACCGAAAACTATTTTTATAGAGTATGGGAAGTTTTTTCTTGTATCCACTGAAGATTTGTATTAAAGAAAGCACTAATAATGAGAGGCATGTTGATGAACTTCAAAGTTCAAACTAAATAACTTAAGACATTACTAATGTTTCTGGAACTCGTTATGCTTAAAATCTCACTCCTTTAAAATCTATCTCTTTTAATTTTGCCCTTGAATTTGATGCTATCTAGTTATTTGAAATTAAATCTTCTTGTGTTGCATTTGGACATTTTCCTTTTAAATATTCTTTATATAATCACGAATAGTGATAAAAAGGGCTGCTCTAGATCTATTATGAAAGCTTTTCATGCCTCACTTCATCAGTGGAGGGTTCAAATAGACTTAATCCTTTTGTTGCGATTTACGAATAATCCCAACACGAAGGTTATTCTCTTATGATATTGACCTTTACTACTATGCATTATAGTTTCTAGTTTGCCAGATTATTGACTATTCATTCTAATTCTTTGTGGGTTATTATTATTATTGGAAATAGGGTGAAGTTAAATAGCTGCTACATTTTCAACTGAGGATTAGAATCCAATTTGCATCTCTCAAGTAATCCCTCTTGCAATTTTGTCAACCATGTATTTTATAAGTAAATGATAAAATATTTCCTTCAGTTTTCAAATTATTTTAAACTTCTCTAGCTACTACACTATTTAAATCAAATGAAGTTGATTATACCTAAATTTAATACATTCTAGCATGTCAACTACGTTTTTTTATGAATTTTACGAGTAAATAATATCTTTGTTAGTTTTCAAATTATTTTCAACTTCTGTAGCTACTTCACTGTATAAATCAAATGAAGTTGATTATACCTAAAATTTACACATTCTAGAATATTGGATTGAGTAAATGAATATGTACAAATGGAGTAGCTTAGTGAGATTTGAGTTGTAGATGTCCGAATTATGGAGTTTTCTCAAAAAAATATTATGCTGCTTTTTTAGGGATGGATTTAAGCAAATTTCATCAACTACTTAACAATTCCACTATGTCACAACTTTGATGAAACTGCTTAATGGCTCAACCATCACAATTTTGACTAAGGTAAAAGTAGAGACAGACTTGGAAACTTTAGAGACATCACATCAATGAATGGATTGAAATGTTTAAAGTTCTTTAACATGAACAGAGGTGAAAAGTCTCACCTTGTAAGATTGATTTGGAAACTTAATATTAAATCAATGTAAAACCTTAGAGCCTTTTTCTGAAAGGTTCATATAGTGCTTGAACATGTGCTTATATGTAAAGTGATCTAAAATAGCATTAGCTATGCCAATTACAATTCACCAACTTGGATTTTTTTTTATGAATAAAGGTTTAACTTGCTTTCCTACTGCTATACTTTAAGATTATGCTTAGATGTAGCAAGGAATCACACACTTTCCTTGATTTCAATGGATTGAGTTCAAACTATAGCATGAGAATGGAAAG
>ML812479.1:10076-52257 GCA_009831015.1 Picea engelmannii
CTTTATTTTTACCTTTCCCATTCCAACAATTTTGCATGGTGCATCATCACCCAAATGAACCTGTCCAAAATCACTTTGAATATAATCTAGAAAATGTTTCCTATGGGGTGTGGCATGAAATGAAGCCCCTGAATCTACTACCCAAGACTCAGAAATATTATCTACAGAAAGAATCAAAGAATCTTGTAACACATCACCTCTTACATTTGCTTCCTGATTTCTCTCCTGATGTCCATCTCTTTGTTTCTTTGGAGCTCTGCAGTCTTTCTTCAGATGTCCTTTCTTCCCACAATTCCAGCACTCTATCTTTCCAAGTCTGGATTTGGATCTGCCCTTCCTAGAATTCCCACGGTTCCCCGAGCCCTTTCCTCTATCCTTTTGTCTTCCCCTGTTCTCCATGTTCAACACATTACCTGATGTCTCACCTATGCTTTTCCATCGCATTTCCTCACTAAGGATAACACCAACAACATCATCAAATTTTAAAGTATTTGAACTAGAGACAAAGTTACTTACAGCCATGACCAAGCCATTCCAGCTTTCTAGAAATGAACACAAGATTAGAAGAGCCCTAACCTCATCATCAAAGTCCACTTTTACAGAACTTAGTTGATTAGTAACCATATTAAATTCATTTAAATGGTCTGCAACAGACTCACCTTCTGACATCTTCATATTAAATAATCTCTTCATTAGAAATACCTTATTGGACACCGAGGGTTATTCATACAATTTGGCCAACACGTCCATCAAACCCTTCGTTGTATTTTCTTTCGAGATATTGAAGGCCACCAATGCTACTAGGATTAGCCATATCGTTCCTAGAGCCTTTCTGTCAAGAATCTCCCATTCTTCGTCCTTCATGGTTGTCGGCTTCTTTGCTACTCCACTCAATGGTAGGAATAGATCCTTCTGATATAAATAATCTTCCATCTGCATATTTCATAACTGGTAGTTTTGGCCGTTAAATTTCTCAACCCTAAACTTTCCATCTTCCGACATTGCTCCCACTTGAACCAGGAACCCTCTTTTCCTACGAGATACCTTACGCTCTGATACCAGTTGTTAGAAAAATAGGACCCTGAAGCAATAAAATAAAACAAATGCAGAAATAAAACACAGAAGATACATAATACAAGAGAGACACAGATTTACATGGTTCACCCAGTGAGGGCTACGTTCACCAGAGAAATTTCCAGGTCCTTGCTTTATTATTATCCAGCAAAATGAAGGGATACAACCTATAGCAAAACCCATTGTAACTTCCTCTTCTTTCTCTTACAGTCTTCTCTCTCAGAATACAATACTCACCAACATACATAGCCACAATACATTTCCCTCGTAAAAGAGGGTTGCCTTCTAGGACAAAAAACCCTAACATAATCTCTATCGTTAGATCTGCGACCTTATAATGAACGGTCCAGATTTACAATGAAATTACAATATACTTTTACAAGGCAATTTTTTCTTTGGGGGCTTCGTCCCCAAAGCCCCGCTGGGGGCCCGCTTGCCCCCAAACCCCCCAGCTGGGGGAATAGCCCCCCCCGGACCCCACAGAGGGGGTACCCCCCCTATGCACTCCCCCGCGTGGAAGAGTGTACATACTTCTGGGGTGTAAATACTTCATGGGGTATAAACACGACTGAAAGTAAAAGACCTCTAAATCAGGAAGATAATCAGGCTCCACAACCAACAATTTTATCTATGGCACTCTTCGTTACTTCACATGTACTTTCCTCATGGTGTTTCTCATAAAAGTTACACCAACTATGAGGCATAATAGCTTTAGGATGAAAATTGTTTTCTTTGGGATTTCTAAAGGGAGGTGCAAAAGAAGATGAAGCCCCAAGGGTATGAGAGGGGACATTTCCTTTCCACTCATATGCTATCATTTGATTATTCATGTCTTGTATAAGATGTAAAAGGGTGGACATGTATGTCTTCTTAAATGAGTCTCCCTTAGGAAGACCTGTTATTTCAATCTGTTCGTCATACTCTAAATAAGTATGTAGAGTGGAACCAAGGTTAGGAATGGCCTTTTCCTCAAGCCTATGATGGTAGGGGGATGGTAATGCATTATAATAATGCATGAAACAATCTTGGTTATGAGGGTTAATGAGTTCATGGATTTGGTTGTATAATTTGGTGAAATGCAAGTTGAAGTACTTGATAGTCTTACCATCCTTATAAGCGATTTTATTGTACTCATATAATTTATCGACTCGGATTTTGGATTTCCCATAGGTAAATTTGAACTAATATACTAATTCCTCCCAAGTAGAAAGAATATTAGGAGGAAGGTCAAAGAAATTTGTTGCAGCCTTCCCTTCAAGGGAATTCACAAATAAGTGCATACAAGTGTCATTGTCATTGGATCCTATGTTGTTACAGGCATTAGAAAATGCCACCAAGTGTTCATTCATAGTGACCGTGTTATTTCCTAAAAACCTATAGAAATTCTCTTTGAATTTAGGAAGTGGACGAGTAGTAGGTGCTAGGTCAAGTAGGGAGGAAACATGCCATAGAGTGGTTGTAGCATCTTCTTCAAACTGAAAAATCCCATACTTTTTAATGACTTTGGCGGGGTTGGTAGTATATTGGATAGGGACTTGGTGACTATATAAGCTACCAATCAGTGACGAGGCTAAAAGTTGAGATGAAGAAGCACCTCCAATGCCATCAGAGCCACCACTAGATGCCATCTTGTGAACAATAGCTAACGGAGAGAAAGACGAACTGGCTGAATCAGACAAAGTTCTCCTTAGAGTACTTTGTTGGGTTGACAAAACAACGTTTCTTCTTCCTATTTCAGCAATAGGGTTAAGTTCTGGTGATAAACCTCTTCTTCTCCTAGAGATGCGAGGATCTAAGGACATGAAAAGAAGATAAAAACTGTAGGAAAAAGAAATCGATGGTTGATTCCTAGGTTGTATTTTCCTAGCTTCCCAACGTTCTCGGACACTTATGTCTTGTTCAATCACTTCCCATGATCTTTCAAGCTCAACCCAGATATTAGCAGTCTCTAAGATGGTATTAAACAAAGTTAAAGAAATGTTGGTCAAATCTTTAAGACCGGGCTCAATATTGGGTTGCCTTGCAACAGGTACAGTCATGAAGAAATGAAACAGTCAAAGGAAAGATATCAGAAATACAAATATATTCAATGAAAAGCAATCATAAAATCAACCAGAGAGATATGGAAGATCTTCCCAGTATGGTTGCCAAAATATTGAGGAAAATATATGAATTTATATTACTCAAGCAATTTCGAACCTTTCTTGGCAAAGAAAAGATAACCGAGAATATCAACCTATGTTTATAGCCTCAAACATTGTTTCCCAACCCACAAGTATTAGTTACAAGGGCTTAGGAAGATTTTTTTAAATAAAAGATTGCTGCAAAATTCAACATTTTTATATAATTTTTTGAATATAATAGATGCAAAAGTAAATATGGAGACAAAATAAAAATACCAAGTCACATATTAACATAGATGAGACAAAATAGAAATCGCTTATTTCATTCCAAGAAATCAAAAGAATCGTTCTCTTATCAAAAATCCCTGAGGGAGTTTGGACCAAAGTCAAAATTAGATATCCTCGATGAAAACCATACAAAAGGACTCTGACAGGAAGTAAAAACTAAAATTTAAAATCTGGATCAGCTTGCCACATATTGCTACCCACTTGACTCTGCACAATATCCTTTATCAGTCATGAAATCTAATTCATAAAAAAACATGTCTACATAGGCTATCAAAGATTGATCATCGCCTTTGAAACAAGCATTTGAATGATATGGCTCATTCTTGAACCTTTCTGTCTACAATAGGACCATGTTGTCATAAATGATAATTAGGCTTTTCATGAATGGAAGAATGAATTAAAAATGAACTATCTCAATAAAACTCAAGAGCAAACCTTAGTATGCTTTCTCCTTCTATTCTCCTCCTTGTTCTTCCTTCTCATTTTTCTTTTATGCATTCCAAATTAGTTGAAGTAGTTCAACTACCTCATTTAGTTAAGCTAACTAAAACTCAACTAACATTTAGTTTAGGCGAAGAATTAATATAATAATAATAATAATAAGGGTATTTTAATAAATAATAACTAGTAGGTGGGACCCCTTGTGACTCCCTTTAATATCTTAACAAAAATAAACATAACTAGTCAATAAATCAAACACATCCCTCCTTGTAGCTCCCATAATCATTCTCATAATTTGAAAATTTAATATCAAATGATATTTCAAATTATATCCAAACATATAATATCCAAAATATCCAAAAATTGTTTGTTTTCCAAAACCTTCAACAGTCCACTGTCCTCAATAAAACAATAGTAAAACATAATCAAAAAACCGTATTTTCCACTTTGAGATGCAATTTTTCCTTTCTTTTTTATATCCCCTTTTGACTTCCCTGAATTGGCCTTCGAATGTGTAGAACCCTGAGGATTGATCTCACTGATGACATGGGAACATTCATCTCTCAAGTGCATACAGGATGATACAAATTTGGCTGAATCACTTGAGGGAGAGGAGGGTCAGCAACAACTTTTCCTTTGTCATGTATGTTGTGGGCTTCGGTTTTGAGTCTTTTTCTTTCATGGGAGGACTGTAAAGGTGAGTGTGCAAGGGAAATATTGTCATTTGGGTTAACAGGTGGAGGAGGAGAGACAAATATGGCCAACCATGATGTTGGGAGACTGTTGGATGAACAATATCCTACCATCCATCATTCTTGGGAAATTCAGGTTGAAACAAAACATGAGGGGGCACAGCGATACCAGGGACATGTTGGGGATGGAAGGGAGTCTTCTCTAGTCTAGGTTGGACTACCCCTTATCCAATCCAATTGAAAAATCCAGCTTGAAAGAGTTTATTTAACTCTTGAGGATCTGCATCGAAATGTATTGAGAATCTTGGCCTTCTAGGCCCTCTATTCCAATCTCCTCTACCCCTGTTATTTTGGCCATGAATTCTTCTGTTGAAGAAGATCATCCTGTATGTAGAGATTATTAGCAACTAACTTCTCAAACAAACCATACATGACAATCTCTTAATATCAAACAAAGTTTGTCTCAGCAATCACATCAGACCCATGCAATCCAATTCATAAAATTCATTTAATAAATGTCAATGAGAAGGGGGTGAATTAGGGTTTTGGGATATCTGAGGGGATGGTATTAAGCGAAAAAGTGAGAAAATGAAAGGGAGTAAGAACATAATTACAGCTCAACAATTCATTAAACAATCAATTCTGCAACAATAACCAAAACATATCAATTGTGATCCATCTCTGTGTTATTTCTTAATCGTTGTAATACATAGCTTTAATTTAATTTTAAATAACAGAACGTGCAAAATGAATCTGGGATTGTGTGTTGGCATATTTATTATGGGAAGACAGAAGGTAGAGTATTTTTTTTTCATTGATGGCAAGCTCAGCCCAATGATGACGAACAAGAGAAAGTGGCAAGACCAGCAACGCAATGATGATCGCATGGCAAGATCAGAAGCGTAAACTCCAGGAGTCAAGGAAGAAACTCATGGAAGAAAATCGTGAAATGAGAAACCACGACTTAATCTCCATTTCGGAGTTTCGGATACCGGGAGTTGGAGGTGTCAAGGACACTCACGACAAGAATTTTGAAATCAGAAAATGCGAAACCATGACTTAATCTCCATTTCAGAGTTTCAAATACCGAGAGTTGGAGGTGTCAAGGACACTCACGACAAGAATGATGAAATCGCAAAATGCGAAAGATCAAAGAAAGTCAAAGACTCCATTTCGTAGTTTCACAGACCGGGAAATCAAAGATCAAAGGAACTTTAACCTTTGAAGTAGAAAACCTCGAAATCCCGAAACAGACACATCAACAAACCACATCAGCTAAGGACACATGGCACAATCAGGCAATGACAAGTGTCAAGATGATTCAACATTTCAGGCACATGTAAGTCACGAATTAGAGTGACACGTGGCAGTTATTTGGCACGTGTCAATCCATGTGTGACGTCAGCAGGTTTACGTCACATCGTAACTTTCTATTTATGGTTTTTACATAGAAAGTAGAAACTCCACCATCATGAAGTCTCGAACTCTGAAATGTCGAAAGGTACTATTGTGCGTCTCGAAAACCCGAAAGGAAAAACTCTGAAATCCCATCAACCGTCCATCTCAGTGGGTTATGTGAACCATCCGATAACTTTTGAGATTTTGTGATCATAAATTTTATAATGCTGGAGTCACGATGACTTGAACCGAAAAATGTTGAAATACCTTCAGATCATTTCGAGGTTTCTGACTTGGAGTGTCGAAACACTTCATCACAGAAATGTCGAAACACCGAAATGCGACACGCTGAAATACCTTCAGATCATTTCGGGGTTTGTCACTTAGAATGTTGAAACACTTCATCATAGAAATGCCAAAATTCCGAAATGTGAAACGCCAAAATACCTTCAGATCATTTCAGGGTTCGTGACTTGGAGTATCGAAACACTTCATCACGGGAATGTCGAAATGATGAAATGCGAAAACACCTTTTGGTGTAGGTTGTGGTCACAGTTAGTGGTCATGTGAGAGGGAGGATCTAGCACCAAGATAAGCTCCTTTTTGGTGATCGTAACATTAAGAGTCGAGACTCTTCACCACAGGATTGCCGAAATGAAAAATGTGAAAGGCATTTTGATTAGGCCCATGGTCACAGCCAGTGGGAATATAGAATAAGCGTGAGACCTAGTACCTATAATCCAACGGTGTAGGTGAATTTGAATATGATCAGAGGGCTATTGTTTCACCTCACAGTTAATTGATCAGTTACGATTCAGTTAGCAAAATTGATTCATGATTCTTGATTGGTTGGCGATTCAGTTGCTCAGGCATTTTTTTTTCCCTAAGTATTCGAGGTGTAACAGATGAGGCGTGTGTGAATAAAACGAGATATGAGACAACTGTGTTGTGGGTTGTTCTAACCGTAAAAAATGTGATGAACTGTAAGAAGAGTAAAATTGCAGGATGCAGAGCTTGAGATAAAACTCAGAGATGAGTAACAGTGGTTGAACAAATAGAAGCAAGAGCAGTATAGTAGAATAGCGAAGCAGAGCAGAATTGCAGTACAGTTTTTTGAAGCAGAGAAGAATTGCAAAATAGAAAAGAAGGGGTAAGAATTGAGACTCCTTTATTGTTTTTTTTTCAATCATTTATTCATAAACAGCGTGGTTGGGAGGTGCTAGTGAGGACTGTTGTCCTCATAGGTTCAAGTGGGTGCTTGAACACAGGGAGTTGTAGCTTCCATCTGGTTCCATCCAGAGAAACTAGGATGGCAGCATGGTGCAAGGGAGAACATGTGTTCTCTGTTATATAGGTTGGAGACTGTGTAACTAGAAGTTGGTGCTTCCATTCAGTTGGTGCTGGAACATTAAGGGAGTTGGTGCTTCCTTCTAGTGGGTGCTAGAGAAACCAGAGAGTTGGTGCTCTCAAACAAGTTGGATCTTGTAAAACAGAGGTAGTAGCCTCACATTGAGTTGGTGCTCAATTATAGATGATGTACATAACTTAAAAGATTGCCTATCATTTCGAAGAAGAAGAGGTTTTCTCCCTTTATGGGTTTCCTCGTGAAAATCTATCTCTATGTATATCTTATGTGTGATTGATGCTCATTATTTATGTTGTCCATATGTTGTATAATCTTGATGATCACTTGAAGAAAGATTAATAATGTTTTAGTAGACTTAAAATTGTTTAATAACAATAACAACTGACTCACCCCCCCCTCTCAGTTGTCTTAGTAATTTCAACATCGTGAGGGGATTTGTAATGAGAGAAAAAGTGAGAAAATGAAAGGGAATCAGATGGATATTGTTCTTAAAATAAATTAAATAAATCAATTATCATAACTTTGTTTAAAATTTAATACAAAAAGCATCCACTTCCAAGACCAAAACATTCATAGTTCATCAATTCTATGCAAACTGCTTGTTGTCTCAATAATAATTAAATTTCCTATAAACACTTAATTTATAACAATCTATGCATTATAAATTATAATAGTATTGTATATTATAACGCTTATCTCTTCCTTTTAAGATAAACAAAAATGCACAACAATATGCTCAGCATTTATCCCTGATAATCAATAATGCACCACGATAAACAATCAATAGTCATTGTTCTCCAATCAACATTCAGGCCTGATTTAAATGTAGACAGGTGTCTTTTCAAAAATCGTTGATGGAATTAAAATCATGCTCGATCATATATAGTAATTCAATCATATCAATCGACAAAATCTTGAATTGATAACAACATTCAACCTAAACATAAACGCCGAGCTTGATCTTTGTGTGTATCAGCATATATAATTTCTTTTTTAAACAATTGATATTTTGCGTGATGATTCTAATATAACTATATCATATATGAATCGAACAGAACTAAACTGACACATAGGCACCTTTTTAAACTTTCTAGAACCCTAATCAGGCTTGGTAACCTCACAAAGGTTTCTCCTTAAGCAATCAAAATAATGTTGAATTAAACACAATGATCGAGACCATAAATGAATAGAAAGACAACTCTCGATTGTAAGCAACCACTCATTTCCTTTCTTATTTTTTCAAACAATTTCATCACAGAAGGATATCACAGAGATTCGATGAAAAGGGATGGGTTTATAAACTAGAGAGCATGTCTCTTTAAAATTCCACAATCATTAAATTGATAACCCGACACTTGAAAAACCTCAGAATGTGCCCGAGGAGAGAAGAGACAGATAGAGTCTAAGTCGGGATCTTAAAAAAAAAATCAAATGAAGAGAGGCAACGAAAGTATTTTTGTCCTTTTAAACAAAAACACAGAGATTTGATGTTCTCCTAATACTTATATCCATTTTACCATCAATTAACAACCACATGCCAATATACAATTTTGAAAATGAAACAGTAATGACCCACATAGTCATTTGACTTATTACTCCAAGCCCTTGACAGAACCATAAGTTAACTCCCAAGGAGAGACAAAGGAAATTCGAGTAAAATAACCCAGTGCACATAGGTGCCTCTAACACTTGTAGAGAAGAGACAGGGTTTAACTTAATAGTAGTGGGTATTCAAACACAACGAGATAATGTCTCTTTCTAATCACCCAAGAGGCTAGTAAATTTTGACATGAACAACAGTGAGGACACACACATTCTTTGTGAAAGAATGCCAAGATATAACGTGTATCAATTCAATACCCACACATGCCTGTATTAACATTGGAGCCAACCAAGACTGGATCTTTGAGAATATTTCAGTGAAAAGATAGTAAGAACGGGACATCAACCACAACTCGGGGTTTAAATAAAAGAACACACCAATTGTTCGCAGTTTCTCCGCAATTGTATAATGATTACCACAACAACTGAGAGGGAAACGAGTTGAAACAAACTGATACACAGAACAGTGAATAAAAACCCTCGACCATCAAAATCATAGCCTTATTGCGCCACTGCCACTATTATTCCACAGAGACCCATCATAAAAACCACACTAACCTAGCAAACAACCAACACAGAAACTTCATAATACAAATTTCTCTTCTTACAATTGCCAACATTTCACAGTCATCATAGAGAGCCATAACACCCTATTTACAAACAGTTAAAAATCTCAAGAACACACAGAATACAAGAATCACTGAGCCACCATTTGGTTCATAAAATAGAGAATCCATCATGGATGGAGAGAAAATAATCATACCTATGAGAAAAACTCTTAAATAACGAGTTGGTTGAGCTTTACCTTCAAAAAACCTGAGAAACTGGAGCTTCACACCAGAGGGGGTCCCACCTACTAGTATTATATTATTATCATAATTAAATAATACCGCTTTAGCAATGCTTTGCAGGCAGAATTTATCGTTATGATTTTAATCATCAATAATGGTATCTAATTGTTTATGTGTTCTTATGAATTATGTTTCTATGTTTCCTATACTAAACTGAGTTTATGGATTAATTGTGGCATAATATTCATGAATGTAATTGTGAATAATCTTGGTAATAATCGGAAATATGATAAGTAGAGGAACCTAAAAGAAAATAATACTAACTAGAGACAAATCACACACATATATAAAATAATTAAAAATGACTCAGGTGTCTGCCTCCCTTTCCCTTACTACTAGATAATCCTAGTTCTTACAGTCCCAATAGATACCTCAGGTGAGACTTCATCTACACAAACAGTTGATGCTGAAAGGGACAGTGTCTGGTGGGTTTGTTGATCATAGTTAAACTGAACCTTGCGTCTTAAAACCTAAGAGCAAACAAGTTAAGTCGGCAGTCACACAAGAAAATGGTAACATTATAGGAATACCCCTCGTGGTGAGGGGTACCTACCATGCCCCTTTGCAGAGGGGAAGGATTTGTGGTAACCATGTTTTAAATTTGAGAGGGGAAAGGATGGGTTACAACAATTGGCTATTGTGGGTGGTGTTTTTGTGCCAAAAATATATGGACCTCATCCTTCTGAGGACCTTGGCAAGCAGGGCGGTTGTCCCCACAAATTGTGCATGGAAAATGACTCTTCCTTTTCTCCTGGGTGTTTTGGGTGGAGGAAGTCTCTTTCTCAGTATTATATTTTTTATTTTTGTTCCTTTTCTTTTTGCATCCATGTTGTTGAGGGTTCCTCGGTTGCATGGAATGTACTGAATTCACCTTGGAGTTTTGATATTGGACTGCATTAATTTGAGCATTAGTTCCAGCAACCGACAGGTGTGATGTAATCGACATATGACCCATTTGTTCAGCTAACTAGTTCACAGACGCATGGAAGACAAGACCAACCACACCATCGATATGGGGTCCTCGGTATGGATTCTTGGGATCTTTTGATGGTCAAGAATAATTTTCAATGATGTCATATAGAGTACCCAACTGAGAGTAGATCAAGTCTAAGTGTTGGGCACACACAATATATTTCTCTTCGGTAGTTTCCCCAACCATAGCTACATCCCAGAAAATAGGTGGAAGGAGGGATTTAGTGAACCATTCCATCAAGATATGATTCAGGATCCAAGTCTTAATCATCCTATGCCTTCAACACGACTCATGAATATGATCATAAATGCAAGTGGCATTGTCTTGATGTAGTAAAGTTAAGAGCTCAGTTCTTATCTCATACCGAATGTGAAATTGATAATGTGTTAAGAATTTCATTGCCAGGTCATTGAAGCTTTTAAAGGAATGGCCTTTTAATTCAATATATCATTTTGTGACAACTTTGATTAGGTTTATTTGGAAAATACACAAGCTCACACTAGCATCCATAAATGGGTTGAATAAAACCTACAATTGGTACGTCATGATGTGTGTGGAGGGGTCCTCTCTCATATTTTCATCGAATTTTGGGATATCAAAAGGTATCTTGGATGACATTGTCAAATATCATGGGTGATGGGATATAAGTTCATTCATTAATTGAGACAAGCTCGGTAAGTTTATCATTGTGAGAAAAGGAAATGGCGAAAATGAATACTTGGAGGGAGGTGAAGTCCTTGTTATCCCAGATGGACCTTGTGGTCCCCCTATATTGGTACTATTGGAGGGATGGGGATCTCCCGAATAGTGAGTGACTACAGGGATGGTGGAACCTCTAGGAGAATGACTAATCCCATTAACAAAAATGCCCGCAGGGGTAGATGCAGACCATCTAGGAAAAACATTCTTTAAATTAATCCCAGAGAAGAAACTCCTAGGACCTAATGTGGTAAAAAACAGAAATCCTCCCCAAGGTGAAAAGTTACCCCAGGGAAAAGTGTGCTTACCCATGAAAAGTTAAAACCTCCATATGTATTACTTCCCCCAGCCTAACTAGGGACAGGCCCAAAAAAACTAGAAATGTTCAACCTAAAAGGTACACCCACACCTGACGATGTTGGGATACTCATAAGATTGGAATAGGTGGAAGGATTTCCACCTCCCATGTTGAAAATGAAGCTCGGTCCCCCACCTGAAAATGATACATAAGTGGTAATCAACATGGATGGGATGGGCATAGGAATGCTAGGAATACTCATGGATTGAAATAATGACAGAGTCGATGTCCCTCGAATCGAGGAACTGAAAGAAAATGGGATGTATAGTGTGGGTCCAATGGAGCTAAGATGTGGCAATGTGGACCTTACAAGGGTGCCCCTAAGGGGATTTACCTCTGTCCCACTTGATTATGGGATTGTGTACTTACCTACACTAGAAGAGACACCCGATCCTAACATGGAGGGAGGTTGAGTGAACAAAGAAAATGGATCACTAAATATTTCCCTTATTTGGACTACTGTAGCGGTGTCTAGCTCAGTCAAAGGAGGATTAAAATTCTGTGGAGGATGTTTTTATACCAATTTTACCTTGACTAAACTAGTTTCATCAAACCAAATTTTAATCCCTTCAAATTCTTCATTAGATATCACACATTGTTTAACATGTGGTTCTTCTCCCGTAATTGGTTCAATTACTCATAATTGATGGGACCAGTGTGGTACTTTAGCCACGATGAATAAACTATGTTACTATCAAACAAAAATCAACCTATGGCCTACCTAGACTAGGACTCAAAGAGCATGCCCCTAATAAAATCTAAAAAAACAACAAGAAAACCAATTGGTTGAGGGGCCTTCTGAAAACCAACCCTATGGGTGAGATGAAGTCCCCACAGGATTGACTAGCAAAGGTGTGAGGAGTAGTTGTGATGATCTACATGAAACAACTATGACCGGTGAAAGTACCCTTAATTAAGGTAGACACCCTCCAGGGGAAATGAGATCATGAACAAATGTCTACCCGAGGTTCTTCACACACGTCCCACCTTCAGTCACCTATGTGGCTCGATAGAAAATGTCAGTAATGTTACCACCTTACAATCAATGACCTAGTGAACAGTCATAGGTTTGACCACATGTAAGGGCAGGGTAACTAAGCCTAAATCTATGAAGGTGTTAACTGATGGAACCCCCGCATATGTAGCAGTCAAAGCGGTACCACAAACACCAAAACAAGCAAAGAGGGGTAATCTCTCTACTTTCTCGGATGCGACCTTGTGCTTGAATCCTATGTTAGAGGAGATTCTGAACACACTAGTTGGAATAATGGGTTTATCTCTCTTTAATGACTTTAGGTTTCATTTTGTGGCCTTGGAGATTTTACTCTTCAATCTTATTCCAAGGCCCTAATCATATCTAATGTTGGTTTACTACCAAAAGAAAAATGTCTAATTAATTTTAGATTATGCACATTTTTTTTAATGGTTGTTTCTTATGTTAAAAGGTAATGGATGAAACTTTAATGATGTGAGGACTCTTGAACCAGGCAATGCAAATATGCTAATGCAATTTTTTTTCTTCAATGTGCTCTAGGTGTGGGAGGGAAAGAGCCTTGTCTTTTTCTTTTCTAATTTCAACAATAAGACCTCACACACGCCAAGCATTAAACAAACAAATGAGATCTGAAACCAACCAATGATTCTAATGCACTCGTACATTAATGCTTCAAAAGAAGACCTAGCATGCAACAAATATTTTTGTCTTTTTTATTATTTTTCTCAATGTGGATGAAACATTTCCTAATCTAAACAAGAAATATAAATGCAGATAGGAAAAACCAGTTATGATTAGTAAGAAAATGGGTTTTAGCATATTGGGAATGAGGTTGGATCATCCCACTCCAATGTCACTAAGACAATTACACCCAAAGCTCACCTAGGAGGGGTAGATCTAGTGATGAGCAATGGTTATACAATGACAAGTAGAACAACTAATGACAAGCACAACTAGATATTTTCAAATCTGTTGGATTCTCAACCCAACTTTACTGAATTTCTCAGAAAAAAAAGGACACTATCCAAGAAGTATAGATCAATTCACACAAATGTACTCAAGCAAACTTTAAAAGAAATTTATGTGACAATGAAATCTTCAAATAGAGACCAAAGTAGGTAAGACAAGACCACTGCAGCACACTCTAGATCAGAGGAAAGACCTACAAGCATAGGCTAGGGATTTGATTTGAAATTCAGAAATTTTTGATAGAACCTGATGGGACACAAGCATGTCAACCTGGGAGGGCCTTACAGGAAACATATAGTGCAGCCGACAAGGGTAGGAAAAACTTTTCTTTTTTGAAAAGGATGGATTTGTTGCATATATTTCAGATCTAGATCAGACCTATCACATCTACCAGATAGATGTCATGGGATGACTAAATGGAAGACAAACTCAAATGCAAATCATAAAAAGAAGAGGAAATGGTAGGTAGAGAGACTCAACTAGAGAAGAATTCTTCCCTAGCGGAGTCATCGATTTTGCTATGGGTTTCTTTCTCATAAGGATCCTGTTGAATACACAGTAAAATATCCCTAGGATTATCCTAGTAATACTATACAGAAAGGGGGCTAGACTTCTTATGGATTTCCTAGAAATAATCAATAATATTCAACATTACAAAACAAAAAGGAAGAATGGAATACCTTCTCCTGAAGGTTTTCCTTCGGGAATCTTCGCTACTACAATATTGAAGTTCTAGCTCCATCTTCTATAACTTGCTTCCTACACTCAAAATATAAAACAATACCGTTTTACTTCTCTTCCTAGTGTTATAATCCAATATCTATCTTGGATCTAAACTTCTCTATATCAAAATAAACTATATCTGAACATTTATGCATAAGAGACAAACATTCATGAGGGAAAACCAATGGTCTTTTGACAAAACATCGAGAATACATACCAAGTCATACCTCAACTTGATGAAGATGCATCCTCCTATGATTCCTTTCTCCTTGCCTCTCCTTGCATCTTCTTGGTCAATATAGACTCATTGAATTCTAGTTGTGATGATGGATACCTATGTAGTTGGATGGCATAACAATACCATTCAATTATTTCTTCTCTTACCCAAGAATTTCCTTTGTTAAATATCTCTTGGAGGAGGCTTGGGAGAGGCTTATAGGTCATTTAGAGGCCACTAAAGACTAGAATGATGTGAGTTCCTAGGCCTTTGAAACAAAGATCCAACTCATTCCTCACTTATCATCTAGGAACTCCCTGATTCTAGAATTTCAGTAGTGCCTCACTTGTTGAGCCACTAGTCTCCAGTGAGGGCTTCGCTTGTTGTCTAGTAGCTGTCCCATGAGGATGCCAAAAAGGGATATAAAAGGGTTCAAACCTTAGGTAAAATATGTATTCTTGATGTTATCCTTTGATGGATTCGTCTCTAGCCTATAGGGTGGAAATTATGGCTATAACACAACCTGCACTATTTGATATGCTACATCCCTAATAAGAAGCTTATCGAGTATAAATTTAGGAAGGAGGTGAGGGATTCCTGAGCTTCCAAATCGTAGAATATAGGTATCATGGATAATTTTAAGCATGGAAATTTATTTTAAAATGTAGAAACCTTGGTGAATCTTAGTAGTTCTTAATATGCCAACTATAAATGCTTGGTGATATTTTTGTAACAATATTCAAATTTATAAGGATTTTATATAGTTTGTATACAATTTTGGATATTTTTAAGGTAAAATAATTTTATCCTATAGAATTTGTGCAAATAATTTTTAGAATGGTGAATCTGTTTTGGGGGAAAATCATCGAAAGTTAGCCCATGGGCAAAATTTAGCCCCTAAAATTTTCCATGATAGATATAATGTTTGGTAATGAAACAGTCTTGAATCTCCATAATGGCTTGCATGGAATATAATAATATACTCAAAGGGTTTTTATAATAAATAACAGAATACAAGGATATAAGGAAATGTTCACAAATTTCATACAGGTATTCCCTATAACTATCTTCCCATAGTTGGAAATAGTAAACATGAACTAGGAATAGGCTAGGGTTCCATTCCATCCCATTCCCAGAAAATGAACATTTTCATATACAACATCAATTAAATAGGATGTCATATAAAAACCTGGTACTTTTAGCATCAAAGTCTTCTTTGTTTCTTCAAACATGTTGATTAGCAGGAGTTGAGCCCCGTTGAAGATACAAACATTTTCTACTACATAGTAGGGCATAGGGGTCCACTCTCTCTTGAAGTGGATGTTATTGCTTCACCATACAACCTAAAAATCATGTAATATAGTATCATGTAGGGTTCTTTCACATGGTGAGTTAAAAATACTTTTCTTCCCTTGGGTGAACAAGTTTCCCCTTCCTACCACTATTATTTAATTGCTTCTTCTATGTCTTCATGGTTGTCAATGAATTTGTTCATAAACGCAACATTTAGAGGAAAATCGGCATTCATAGTTTATATGGAATTTTGATGTATTTAGTCTTGAGTGAGGATATAGGGTGTTTACTTTCATCGAGTATAGTAAAAAAATTCTTTTCTATATGGGAAAATACCCATTTCTTTGCATTAGTATATGGCATCATAGCTAGCCTGGCTACTATAGAGTATAATCCACCCTTATGAATATTTTGATATACATTCAAATCATCATCCTCCAGCGGATAATATCCTTCTAAAAAATTTGATACATTTCACTCCATGTCAGGTAGTCAGTTGTTCACACCATCATGATGTTGGGTATCTTCTAACAATAGAGCTTCCTGAGTCTTCATCTACACCAGTTTTCATCCTCTTCTTCCTGTAGCTTTTGGGATTTGTGCTTTCGACATTCTGTAGTCTATGAAACACTATAAATATGAGATTATAACAACAAATATCGTCATAGGGAAAAAATATATAGAAGTTCTCTAATTTCCAGACATGACCAATAACTCAAGAATTCTTCACAATGCTCTTTAAATGAATGACAATGAACATGCATTTTTTCTTAAATTAGGTCTTAGCTCATTTATGTATTTCATACACTTAGAATTTAATTTTTTGAGTAGGTATATTCCATGATAAAAAATAGTTGTACATCCCCAATAATAAACCTTGCTAAAAATTTCATCGAGACAAATTGTAACACCCATGTTTCCCCCCAACTCATAATTAATCATTAATTAGGATTACCATGTCGTGGCATGGGAATAGTGTAAATGTATTGGTGTTTGATTGTCAATAATTGACTATGGGGGTGAAGCCTTGAAAGTACTAGCCATGATATCGCTAGAGGAAAGAATGTGAAAATGATAAGAGAATAGTTAATAAGAAAAAGACTAGTGATTGAACCCTCAACCACCCCCATGAATGGAACCATGGTATAGATGCAGAAGGTTATCGTGAAGTACCACAGGGTCCTACAGACCCAGACTGACCCGGGTTTCCTTCTGACGGGAGGAAACAGGATAGGAGGGATGTGCATGCAAGGCACACAAGAGAATATAAAGAGAAGAGAGGAGAATGTGAGGAAGACCTCAATTGAGAATGAGTTGAAGGCCATGGGCTTGATATTGATCAAGAATCTAATAAACCACGTAGAGGCTATGAAAAAAACAGAAATCTCATAGAGTTTTCATAAAAAGGGACCTGCGGAGAAGGCAGCCATCTTGATGCAGAGGAAGCACCTGATAAACCTCGCGGAAGATGTGAAGGAGAAAGGATCATTGATAATTGGCATAACTTCCATAGTGATATCTTGGCTTGGCACAGGGGTGGATAGAGAACTAATAATGAGTGCCTATGAGCCTATGGTTGGGTGGAAGGATGAACACCCATAGTCAGTTAGTTGGCTACAACCTGTAATAGATAAGTATTCTCATATCTTGTGTATTTAAGCGGTAACTGTAAATTAAAGTTGGATATCCTTTGAATCTTGCAGGGATGGATATGTTTGCTTAAAGGTTATATTGTATCCCTTCAATTCTACCTAATTGTGTATTTAAGAAACTAAGGAATTCTTTGGCCTGTACACATAAATGCCTGAGCCCTGTGGTGGTTTAAGTTAAAATAAATGAACTGTGAATTTGTTGACTTTGGGCATAGCCTCACATGTGCATGCCAACTCTCCCAATCATTTTGAAGGAAGGAGTCAATTAAGTTCAGGAGAGGAAGTGCATGTATGCACAGAGTCTCTATGAGGAGGGAAGAGATCGATAACCCCCCCCCTTAATTTCTAGAGTTGATAAATGAGTGCAAGGGATGCGTGGAGTATTTCTCTAAGTGTTAAGTTCAGGAGAATTAGGGCAAGATACCTAAGTACTTAAGGAGCTGACAAAGCTCAGGTAGGATAGCAAGTTTCAAGCCTCGAAAGGAGAGATTATTTCATTTGGAAGATGAATGGATGAGATTGGTTTGGGAAAAGCCAAAGTTCTTCACGATTGTCAGATCTGGAGAAGGAACATGAGCATTAACCCGTAGAGCCCTTCGGACTTCATGGGTCTGGAAAATTGAGCATATTCGTCGTACAGGAGGTGAATCCCCCAAAGTATTGAAGTACTGAAGTTAATCTGGGTCGTAGATATGAGGATGCCCGGGAACTATCCCGTCTGTTAGATCTAAGATATATTCACCCCAACGTTGACCACTTCGGAAGGATAGAAGTTTTGTAACTCCAACACCCCCGAAGTCCCTAAGTTAATGTGGACCATGGATATAAGGATCCTTCAGGATCCTTCACGACTGTTTGATCATGGGGACATGTGTATTACATTGAGATCATGTGGGTGGCCATGTGTTGAGTGATGGCGTTGCTAGGTGTTCCTCTCAGAGTGGCACAACAATGGGACCCAGGGGACCCTTGAACAGAAGTTATGAGCCATAGATCTACGGGGTCACATAGATACCCTTGGACCATCATATTTAGGTTGTGGTCAGCCCAACGCTGGCCAACTCCGGGAGAAAATAGGAGTGTGTTGAACAAGAACTCTCGAAGGCTGGAGAGCCGAAGTTCATCTGATTCATCCGTCAGCTGAGGATATGTTTTAGAAGTGTTGGTGTTACTTCACACAAACCTAGGATTTATTTTTCCTAAGGTAATTCCTTGTTTATTAGTCATAATTAGTCATTACCGAGTCTCCTATATTTTAGGGGAGAATATTCCACCTGGAGAATATTCTCTTTCAGTTGACACTTCAGTTTGACTAGTTGAGTTGAGTTTAGATGTTGCATTGGTTTTGTCACCATGCAACATTGGTGTCATCACTAACTCACTACTCTTTGTTCAGTCAGTTAATTGAAGACTAGTTGACTAGTTAACGCAGCTAGGTGGCAGTTCACTCATGTAACTGCCTGAGAGACTAGACTAGGTGGCAGTTTACTCTTGTAACTATTGGTGTGTGTCCATATCAATCTATACCACCAATATGGCTCATTATTTACTCATGTATCCTATATCTATTGTAAATTATTCACTCTTTGAGTGTGGAATACGATTAATGAGAATTCTTCCATTATTTCTATCTTGCTTCCTCTTTCTCAATTTCTCTCTGCAAATGTGTGTAGTATTTTATAGCTAGATATGTTTTGTTCAGGTTCAACATATTTACATGGTATCAGAGCTGATGGACTGCTAAGTAAAAGCTACACCAAATCATTTTTTGCAGGTATAAAAGATTGAAGACAACAAAAGATGGATTATTCGCCAAAAATACTTCTCACGCCTCATAAATATTTGGAATTGAAGCCAAAAAAAATTCTTCTACTAAGATGAAAAGGATTATACCAAATAACCATGGCAATGGAAGTAGAGCCTGATTCTATCGATGAAAAAAATGATTTTCTCAATAGACAAGATATGGCCATAGGAAGTATCGGCATGTCTGTTTCTCCCAAATTTTTCCATCAAGTATATGAAGAATTACAAGGATTAACCACAAATGAATTATGGACCAGATTGGAGGTTCTATTTGGGAATAAAGAATATTGGGAATATTTCATACATGAGGTCGAACAGATAGAGCCAGAAGAGAATCCATCAGAAGATCAAGCCTCTTATTATGAAGATTCTTCTACAAACGTTTTTGCAGAAATTTGTATTCCATTAATTGAAGATGATGTCTACTCCATTTCAGATTTGTTTTCTGAAATTAATGCGGAAGATATATGGCATGCATCTCAGGAGTCACATGCAGACACTTTTGCATGCACCATGCATGCATCTCAGGAGTCAAAAAGGGAGCCACGCACATCGGACTCCATTCTGATATTTTCTGAGAAAATTTTGCAGAAACAAATTGGATTTTTGAATTCCTCTTAGGAAAATATCCAATTTCGAAAAAACAATTGTCCAAAACAAAGTCCAGAAAGTGAAGTTATGATCATTTTAAAATCAACAAAATTTCAGCAATTTTTTGGAAACGGTTGCACGGTTTTCAAAATTTCATCCAAAATTTATTTGGATATTATTCATTACAAGAAGATAAAGTGGATATGTGTGAAAATATCAATGATGCATATACTTCATCAGATCCGTGTAGACATCTACATCTTCAACAAAATATTCAAAAAGCACAAACTTGCACAGTTGCGAGGTCTTGTTGGAGTGAAGGACATGGTTTCTTAGCAACTGTTTTTTTGTTCCTTCTCATTTTTTATTTTATGCATTGTTGTTTGAGGGGGGGGTTTGTTCCCATCAGGTTTTCTCTGTTTCCTCATTTAGTTCAGTGTATCTTTTGTGTTTGGGTACCTAACATGGCCTTGTAGCCAGGACCCATTCTTTATTTTCACCATAGTGATGTTCAGGGGGGGTGTTGGAGTTACTTCACACACCTAGGATTTATTTTTCCTAAGGTTATTCCTTGTTTATTAGTCATAATTAGTCATTATCAAGTCTCCTATATTTTAGGGGAGAATATTCCACCTAGAGAATATTCTCTCTCAGTTGACACTTCAGTTTGACTAGTTGAGTTGAGTTTAGATGTTGCATTGGTTTTGTCACCATGCAACATTGGGATCATCACCAACTCACTACTCTTTGTTCAGTCAGTTAACTGAAGACTAGTTGACTAGTTAACTCAGCTAGGTGGCAGTTCACTAATGTAACTTCCTGAGATACTAGACTAGGTGGAAGTTTACTCTTTTAACTACTGGTGTGTGTCCAGATCAATCTAGACCACCACTATGGATCATTAGTTATTCATGTATCCTATATCTATTGTAAATTATTCACTCTTTGAGTGTGGAATACAGTTAATGAGAATTCTTCCATTCTTTCTATCTTGCTTCTTCTTTCTCAATTTCTCTCTGCAAATGTGTGTAGCATTTTCTAGCTAGATATATTTTATGCAGGTTCAACACATTTACAAGAATATCTTCCATTTCATAAGATAGTTACTTTAGAGGAAAGAGGGTTTGTGCGAGTTAAGAACTCCCGAAGCCCAAATTGTCGAAGTAAATCGTTCTCATCGATCTGAGAGGGACACGCGTCAGTAGATTGCAGAGTCTGGAAGTGAGAAATATGGAGTAAAGGAAGTGGAGCGTTGACCAAAAGTCATCCTAAGCTACAAAGGTAAAGAATCATTCTAGTCGTCTGTTGTTAAAACACGAGGCGGCTGGAGATTTACTCTGGGTGAAATTCACTCCAGAGTAACTGAAGAATAAAGAAACGAGAATTCCTGAAGTCTGCAGCATCAGAATTCATCAGAATCATCCATTGGAATAGGACGTGTGGCATGAGATCTGTTACTTCGGATGATTGGTACTACGGAAGAAATCACGTGGAGGAGCGTTGACTGCAAAGGACGGATATCGACCATTGATCAAGGAAAAAATGTGGTTCTCAATCTGTAACTCTGGGTATGGAGAACTTCAGAGGAAAGAGGTGCTTGGAGCATAAAAACTCTCAAAAGTCAAATTCCCAAAGTAGATCACAGTCGTTGATCATGAGGGATGTGTGGTGCTCGATATGTAACTCTGGGTACAGAGTACTTCAAAGGAAAAAGGGTTTGGAGTGTTCAAAACTCTTGAACATTGAAGTCTCGAAGTAGATCACAACAGTCGATTATCAGCAATGCATGACGCTCGATCTATAACTCCAGGTACAAATTACTTCGGGGAGAAAATAATTTGGAGAGTTCGAAACTCCCGAACACCAAAGTCCCGAAGTGAATCAGGGTCATCAAAATCTTTGAGGACACGCAGCCTCAAATTGTGAACTTCGGATATTTTCCACTACAGAAGATCCACGCGGTGGTTGTCTTGGTGCCTGTTGTCTTGGCGTTTGGCCATAGCTCATCATCATATGAAAGTATAGATAGGTGGAAGAACCCAAAGAAATTGAGAGAGGATATCTACCATCTTTGAGCTCGATTTGGAGCATTGAGGTCATGGTTGGAAAGCTCTGGAAGAGCAGAATGGAATAGAGACCCTGAATTGAGGTTTTGATTTTCTTGAGAAGAAAGAAATTTTTACGCCCCACCATGGGTGTGTTACACAAATATTGTTGGAAAGATGGAGCCCGAGAGAAAGTTTCTTCAGAAAGGGAATCTTCTGAAAATCCTATCAGGATTTTTGGATTTCAAAAATAAGGTTTTTTTGAAAAGTAAGCTATTGGGAAGAGCATAATATAAACTAATGTTTCAAAAAGGTGATTTTGTGATAACAATTTTAGGATAACATGATATTGGGACAATAGAACTTCAGGAAATACTCTTCGAGAAGGTGATGTTTTTGAAAGGTAACTTGTTAACACATAGAATTGTAGGGGTCAAAAATTCATTTCAGTCTTTGTTTTTTAGTCATAGGTTTTTATAGTTTTTATGACTTCTTGCTATAGTCATTTTTCAACTTTTGATTTAAATAAACCAAGTTAGTTTGGCCTTGGTATAGGGTCTTTGGGTTATGTCTTTGTTATCATGACAAGGAGTGATAAACCCTCATCAGTCACATCTTTGAAAATCCTTATTATCACCTTGACATGTCACCTCCATGACTGTATGAAATATCTCTAGCTATCACCTTTTATCTATTCAGCTGTCAAGTCATTTTTAATTTGAGCGTTGCTAACTCAATAGGAGATTTCACAGCGTACTTAAGTGCTCCATTCATTCATTGCCATCATAACCTATTTTTCATGCTAAGGGATTTCATTGTTTTCATAGCCTATTTTTAAAAAATTTCCATGGATCGGGTCTTTATACATCCTAACAATCTCCTCGAAGAAAGAAAATTATGTTGGAATCAAGCGTTGCGAAGTTGTAGACAGGTGTTGTGAATTGTGTTGCAAACACTCTATTCTAGGACTATTGAAACTTTCATATTTTGCATCCTTTCAAATTCATCCTTAAACAAGTGAATTCTTACCCTTATACATTTACAATGTGTGGTTGATCATTTGATGAAGTAGGCTTAAATTTGCAAATGTTGTTAATGTTGTTAACCTATTCTTATGTTGATTCAAGACCAATTTAATATGAGTTGTAAGCCATGAATATCAGTTTTGATGTCTTTCCCTAGTTATATATCAAGATAAAGGATTTTTCTAGCATGTCTAGACTCCTGACATAATTTTTGAGGTGTTGAATCTTTACAAAAGTAAAACAGGCTACTACAAGAGAGTTCACAGCATCGACACTGCGAACTGGTATTTTTGACAGTTTCTAAACAATTAACACACATCAGAGGAATGTTTTACTTGTAACTGTTGATTTCCAATCCGGATTCCTCTGAAATTTTGTGTGAAGGTACAACATGGTGTTTTGGACTTGTTGAAAAAAATGCAGCTTGACCCAGTTTATATTTTTTGAGAAAATCTAAAAACATCACCTACTGGAAAGTTCGCAGTGCATGTTGTCACAGGCACTGCGAACTCTAACAGTTTGACAAATTCGAGCTATGGGAAGGCTGCTAGTTGTGAAGGAATGTTCAAATGGTATCCTAGGATTTATTTTGATATGAGGGATATGTGTTTCATCTCCAAATCAATCAGGATGACATGTTTCAAGAATCATTTATCACAATAGGAAAGATCCGGGAAAATAGGATTTTGTTACGTTTTTATTAGAATATTTTCTAACAAGACTCATAAATGAAGGAGGATCCTATGTATCTCCTTGGTTTTGAACTCCTTATGGTAGATAGATATCATTGAATATAAATTAAAGGTATTTTTAGAAGGAAATGGTTGGATTCATGAGCCAAGAGAGGATAGAGATGGAGGAGCAGTTTTAGGAGATTCCATTGATTGATGGATTCATGAACAATAGAGGATCTGTTGTATCTTTCCCATTAAATCATTGTTTACTATTTAATCAATCTTTATATGTTTGCAGAAAGGATCTATGTACAATGGATTTTATTCCTTTTGTCATATTCACAATGCTTCTACTCATCATTATATCCCTTTTGTCTGATATACAGTTTGATTTCCTTTGATCTGTAGGATGTTGTGACTCCTTTCCCAATGGAATGTTTTTGCTGACAGTTTGCTTCTCACTCCCTTTATTTCTAGGTCTTGTTGATTCACCTACTCAAACCATTCAATCCATTTATATTGTGATGGGTATTGGTCTTACACTTAAAACATTCTATGTGTGACTCTCAGTGATAACATAAACTTTGAGGAAAAATTATTCGAAGAACATTTTGGTGCATCGTTGTCTATTTTTCCGATGGGGATTCCCTGAAGGAATATTAAATTCCTTGAAAAATGTGCTTCCACAAGAAAGGATTATGCACAAGACTAATTAAGATTTTTTGTAGTGTTATTTTACCCAATGAGCCATGTTTGTTTCTGTGATTATGATGAAAATAGCATGAATGGATAACCAAGGGTTTAACCACATGTTTTGACTCCTACATGCTCACATTAGAATTCTTAGACCAATCATTGGTTGACACAATTTCATGGTTTCAAGTCCTTACATTTGGGTGGAGCTACAAACATTGGCTATAACACAACCTGCACCATAAAGTTTTATATAAATTCAAAAGCAATATCTTAAATTTGAACAAGTCTCACCCTTCTTTGAATCACCTCGGTCTTTTCAATATGAAATTCATGCAACCTATATTTTCTCCCTTATGATTTTGTGTGATGGAGTTTCCTTCCTAATAAAATTATGTATGGAGATCATTTTGCGGAGATCCAAGGCTTCACCTAGTGTGTCGCCATTTTTTGTGACTGGCACTACAACCCCTCCATTTTACCTTCTATTTTGTTACCTCCCTAAAACGGAGCCTCCTTATTTTTATAAGCTCAAGATAAAACCTCATAAGTCCCTTATTCATTTTAAAGGTCTCCCCTAGTAACTCACGTTTCCCTTAGAAAATGAGAAAACGCTCAAAGTTGAATTAAAAAAAAAAAAACATTTGATCGACAAATTTACTTAAAAATCCTCCAAAGAGTTCGAAGGAGTTCATGTTGATTGCTTGTATTAAAAAAAAAATATCGCGAGAGTTGAGGAGAACCCCTCCAAACATATCGGAGGAGTTACTTCTAACTCCTCTGATATGTTCAGAGGAGTTACTCTTAACTCTTTCGAACAAGTTCGACAAACTTGTCTTAAATGTCTCTGACCTAACTACCACATTAAATGCTATCGTTTAACTATGAGACTATAAAATGAAATGGGGTTAAATATTTTTTCTTGGCTACTTGCAATTGACAAGAATACGGAGAACGAAAGAGACAAGATAAACCCTATTTGAACGACCCCCTATCTTTTCCCAAAACATGGAAACATCAGTCAGGTAAGTTTTCCTACCTCTCTCTTTTTCTTTAAGTTAGGGTTAGATTTTTTTTCTATTTTCGTTTACCTATGTTTTCCCTAAACCATAACTTACTTTCCAGCCATCCCTCACTTCACCTTCACTAGGAACTTCACATTTTTCACCATATTTAGAACGATCCTCAACCCATCCCTATTTATAGAGTATGCAAACAATTGATTATTCCCCATTCCTAAGCCGTGATAGATTCCTCCCTATCCCCGCATTTTGCATCTACAAACCCCAAATTCATCCAATATTCCCCCAAGTCGCTGTGATAAATACCTAAACATCCCACTCCTATTCCTCTAATATTTCCATAACGCTCTTGATCGTTGCTTTGTGTTCACATTAAAAAAAAAGCAATTCGAAAACTTTTTTAGTAACTCTCCGAGCATATCGGAGAAATTACTAGTAACTTCTTTGATGTGCTCGGGAGAGTTGAACTCAACTCCTTCGTACACCTTTAGAGTAATTTGAAACTAATCCTCCAATCGTATCGTAGGAGTTAGTATTAACTTCTCTGATACAATTGGAGGATTTCCTTGTAAGTCCTTCAATCACACCAAGACTTTGGCTAACCTCTTCCAAATACATATTAGAGAAGTTACTAACAAATTCTCTGATGTCCTCGAAGGAGTTGTTATTAACTCCTATGATATGATCGGAGGATTTGTTATTAAATCCTCCGATATTGTTGGAGCAGGAAATTTTTGGTTTTAGTGCAAAAAACAAAGAAAACAAATAGACTAAAGAAAGTAGCATGCGCTAGAGAATGAGGAGAAATCAGTGTGCAAGAAGGACAAGGAAGAAGTTCACCAAAAAACAAGGAATACCAATATAGAGTCAAAGTAAGGAAGGGTTGGATTGAAGACCAACTGCATGGACTATATTTAGAAAGTGGACAAGTGGAGTCCACTTAAAATTAGGGTTTTTAAGTCATAATATAAGGGTTCTTACCCACTTTTTTTTATAAATAGAGGATGTATGAGATAGTTAGAGGCATGTTAGATCTTATTCTAGAGTATCATTTTTGCATGAGCGAAGTACTTTGAACATATTTTTGAGTACGATTTGAAGTATTTTTTTTGTTAAGATATGTGGAGCTCATATGCAGTCAGTTTTGGAATGTAATTGAGGGTTTGTTCGCAAGATGTGGAGCTTGGTGCGACATTGGTCAACCTCACTATTCATAAATTCCTGATGTAATGCACACAATGCTATTTTGATGAAGAGTGAATAAAGAAGAAGATCTTTATAGATGTAGCCCAAGGGGGGGTGAACCACAATAAAATGGTGTCTTTATGTGTATTGTGTTGCTTTTATATGCTTATTATGAATGAATGGTTATATGAATGAATCTATTAGAGTTTATTTATAGTGTGCACTAGACTAATCATGTAGAATGAGTGTTATTGAATGGATAAAATAGTAGATATTATATTTTTTCCCTATGTATTTGAGCTGTAACGGAGGAGGCGTGTGTGAATAAATGGAGATATGAGACGACTGTGTTGTGGGTTGTTCTAACCGTAAAAAATGTGATGAACTGTAAGAAGAGTAAAATTACAGGATGCAGAGCTTGAGATAAAACTCAGAGATGAGTAACAGTTGCTGAACAGACAGAAGAAAGAGTAGTATGGCAGAATAGCATGAAGCAGAGTAGAACTGCAGAACAGTTTTTTGAAGTAGAGAAGAATTGCAGAACAGAAAAGAAGGGGTAAGAATTGAGACTCCTATATTGTTTATTTTTCAATCATTTATTCATAAAAAGGGTGGTTGGGAGGTGCTAGGGAGGACTGTTGTCCTCAGAGGTTCAAGTGGGTGCTTGAACATAGGGAGTTGTAGCTTCCATCTAGTTGCAGCAAGAGAAACCAAGGTGGCAGGGTGGTGCAAGGGAGAAGATGTGTTCTCTGTTATACAGCTTGTAGCCTGTGTAACTGGAAGTTGGTGCTTCCATCCAGTTGGTGCTGGAACATTAAGGGATTTGGTGCTTCCTTCTAGTGGGTGCTAGAGAAACCAGAGAATTGGTGCTCTCAAACAAGTTGGAGCTTGTAAAATAGAGGTAGTAGTCTCACATTGAGTTGGTGCTCAATTATAGATGATGTACAGAACTTAAAAGACTGCCTATCATTTTGAAGAATAAGAGGTTTTCTCCCTTTATTGGTTTCCTCGTGAAAATTTATCTCTATGTATATCTTATGTGTGACTCATGCTCATTATTTATGTTGTCCATATGTTGTATAATATTGATGATCACTTGAAGAAAGATTAAGAATGTTTTAATAGACTTAAAATTGTTTAAGAACAATAAAAACTGATTCACCCCCCCGCCCCTCTCAGTTGTCTTAGTAATTTCAACATCGTGAGGGGATTTGTAATGAGAGAAAAAGTGAGAAAATGAAAGGGAATCAGATGGATATTTTTCTTAAAATAAATTAAATAAATCAATTATCATAACTTTGTTTAAAATTTAAAACAAAAAGCATCCACTTCCAAGACCAAAACCTTCATAGTTCATCAACTCTATGCAAACTGCTTGTTGTCTCAATAATAATTAAATTTCCTATAAATACTTAATTTATAACAGTCTGTGCGTTATAAATTACGTAAACTTTTTCCATTCAATAGTATTGTATATTATAACACTGATCTCTTCCTTTTAAGATAAAGAAAAATGCACAACAATATGCTCAGCATTTATCCCTGATAATCAATAATGCACCACGATAAACAATCAACGGTCATTGTTCTCCAATCAACAATAAGGCCTGATTTAAATGTAGACAGGCATATTTTCAAAAAACATTGACGGACTTAAAAGAATGTCGGATCATATACATGAATTCAATGATATCAATCGAAAAAATCTTGAATTGATAACAACATTCAACCCAAACATAAACCCCAAGCTTGATCTTTGTGTGTATCAGCATATATAATTTCTTTTTTAAACAATTTAGATTTTGCACGATGATTCCAATATAACTATATCATATATGAATCGAACAGAACTAAATTGATCCATAGGCACCTTTTTTAACTTTCCAGAACCCTGATCGGGATTCGTAACCTCACAAAGGCGTCTCTTTAAGAATCAAAATCATGTTGAATTAAACACAGTGATCGAGACCATAAACGAATAGAAAGACAACTCTTGATTGTAAGCAACCACTCATTTCCTTTCTTATTTTTTCAAACAATTTCATCATAGAAGGACCTCAGAGAGATTCAACCAAAAGGGATGGTTTTATAAACTAGAGAGCATGTCTCTTTAAAATTCCACAATCATTAAACTGATAACCCGACACTTGAAAAACCTCAAAATGTGCCCGAGGAGAGAAGAGACAGTCAGAGTCTGAATCGAGATCTTAAAAAAAAATCAAATGTAGAGAGGCAATGAAAGTATGTTTTCCTTTTAAGCAAAGACACAAAGATTTGATGTTCTCCCAATACTTATATCCATTTTACCATCAATTAACAACCACATGCGAATATACAATTTTGAAAACGAAACAGTAATGAGCCACATAGTTGTTGGACTTATTACTCCAAGCCCTTGACAGAACCATAAGTTAACTCCCAAGGAGAGACAAAGGAAATTCGAGTAAAATAACCTAGTGCACATAGGTGCCTCTAACACTTGTAGAGAAGAGACAGGGGTTAACTTAATAGTGGTGGGTATTCAAACACAGCGAGTTAATGTCTCTTTCTAATCACCCGGGAGGTTAGTAAATTTTGACATCAACAACAGTGAGGACACACACATTCTTTGTAAAAGAATGCCAAGATATAACGTGTATCAATTCAATACCCACACATGCCTGTATTAACGCTGGAGCCAACCAAGACTGGATATTTGAGAAGCTTTCAGTGAAAAGATAGTAAGAACGGGACATCGACCACAACTCGGGGTTTAAATAAAAGAACACACCATTTGTTGGCATTTTCTCCGCAATTGTATAATGATTACCACAACAACTGAGAGGGAAACGAGTTAAAAGAAACTGATACAAAAAACGGTGAATAAAACCCCTCAACCATCAAAATCAGAGCCTTATTGCACCATTGTCACTATTATTCCATAGAGACCCATCATAAAAACCACACTAACCTAGCAAACAAGCAACCCGCAAACTTCATAATACACATTTCTCTTCTTACAATTTCCAACATTTTACAGTCATCATAGAGAGCCATAACACCATATTTACAAACAGTCAAAAATCTCAAGAACACACAGAATACAAGAATCATTGAGCCACCATTTGGTTCATAAAACAGAGAATCCATCATGGATGAAGAGAAAATAATCATACCTATGAGAAAAACTCTTAAATGACCAGTTGGTCGTGCTTTACCTTCCAAAAACCTGAAAAGTTAGAGCTTCACACCAGAGGGGGTCCCACCTACTAGTATTATATTATTATCATAATTAAATAATAGCACTTTAGCAATGCTTTGTGGGCAGAATTTATCGTTATGATTTCAATCATAAAAAATGGTATCTAATTGTTTATGTGTTCTTATGAATTATGTTTCTATGTTTCCTATACTAAACTTAGTTTATGGATTAATTGTGGCATAATATTCATGAATGTAATTGTGAATAATCTCGGTAATAATCAGAAATATGATAAGCAGAGGAACCTAAAAGAAATTAATACTAATTAGAGAAAAATCACACACATATATAAAATAATTAACAATGACTCAAGTATCTGCCTCCCTTTCCCTTACTACTAGATAATCCTAGTTATTACAGTCCCAATAGATACCTCAGGTGAGACTTCATCTACACAAGGAATTGATTCTGAAAGGGACAGTGTCTGGTGGGTTTGTTGATCATAGTTAAATTGAACCTTGGGTCTTAAAACCTGAGCGCAAACAAGTTAAGTTGGCATTCACACGAGAAAATGGTAACATTATAGGAATACCCCTCATGGTGAGGGGTACATACCATGCCCCCTTGCAGAGGGGAAGGATTTGTGGTAACCATGTTTTAAATTTGAGAGGGGAAGGGATGGGTTACAACAATGGGATATTGTGGGCGGCGTTTTTGTGCCAAAAATATATGGACCTCATATTTTCAAGGACCATGGCAAGCAGGGTGGTTGTCCCCACAAATTGTGCATGGAAAATGACTCTTCCTTTTCTCCTCGGTGTTTTGGGTGGAGGAAGTCTCTTTCTCAGTATTATATTTTTTATTTTTTTTCATTTTTATTTTGCATCCATTTTGTTGAGGATTCCTCAGTTGCATGGAATGTACTGAATTCAACTTGGAGTTTTGATATTCGACTTCATTAGTTTGAGCATTAGTTCCAACAACCGACAGGTGTTATGTAATCGACATATGACCCATTTTCTCAGCTAACTAGTTCACAGACGTTTGCGAGACAACACCAACCACACCATCGGTATGGGGTCCTTGGTTTGGCTTCCTGGGATATTTTGATGGTCAAGAAGAATTTTCAATGATGTCATATAGAGTACCCAACTGACAGTAGATCAAGTCTAAGTGTTGGGCACACAAAATATCTTTCTCTTCAGTAGTTTCCCCAACCATAGCTACATCCCAGTAAATAGGTGGAAGGAGGGATTTAGTGAACCATTCCATCAAGATATGATTCAGGATCTAAGTCTTAATCATCCTATGCCTTCAACACGACTCATGAATATGATCATAAATGCAAGTGGCATTGTCTTGATGTAGTAAAGTTAAGAGCTCAGTTATTATCTCATACCGGATGGGAAATTGATAATGTGTTAAGAATTCCATTGCCAGGTCATTGCAGCTTTTAAAGGAATGGCCTTTTAATTCAATATATCATTTTGTGACAACTCTGATTAGGGTTCTTTGGAAAATACACAACCTCACACTAGCATCCATAAATGGGTTGAATAAACCCTACAATTGGTACGTCATGATATGTGTAGAGGGGTCCTCTCTCATATTTTCATCAAATTTTGGGATATCAAAAGGTATCTTGGATGACATAAGTTCATTAATTAATTGAGACAAGTTCGGTAACTCTAGCATTGTGAGAAAAGGAAATGGAGAAAATGAATACTTGGAGGGAGGTGAAGTATTTGTTATCCCAGATGGACCTTGTGGTCCCCCTATATTGGTACTATTGGAGGGATGGGGATCTCCCGAATAGTGATTGACTACTAGGATGGTGGAACCTCTAGGAGAATGACTAATCCCATTACCAAAAATACCCACAAGGGTAGATGCAGACCCTCTAGCAAAAATATTCTTTAAATTAATCCCAGAGAAGAAACTCCTAGGACCTAATGTGGTAAAAAACAAAAATCCTCCCCAAGGTGAAATGTTACCCCAGGGAAAGGTGTGCTAACCCATGAAAAGTTAAAACCTCCATATGTATTACTTCCCCCAGCCTAACTAGGGACAGGCCCAAAAAAACTAGAAATGTTCAACCTAAAAGGTACACCCGCACTTGACGATGTTGGGATACTCATAGGATTGGAATAGGTGGAAGGATTTCCACCTCCCATGTTGAAACTGAAGCTCGGTCCCCCACCTGAAAATGATACATAAGTGGTAAGAAACATGGATGGGATGGGCATAGGAATGCTAGCTATACTCATGGATTGAAATGATGAACGAGTCGATCTCCCCCAGATCGAGGAACTGAAATAAAATGGGATAGACGGTCTGGGTCCAATGGAGCTAAGATGTGGCAATGTGGACCTTACAAGGGTAACTTCGAGGGGATTTCCCTCTGTCCCACTTGATTATGGGCTTGTGTACTTACCTACACTAGAAGAGACACCCAGTCCTAACATGGTGGGAGGTTGAGTGAACAAAGAAAATGGATCACTAAATATTTCCCTTATTTGGACTAGTGTAGCGGTGTCTAGCTCGGTCAAAGGAGGATTAAAATTCTGTGGAGGACATTTTTATACCAGTTTTACCTTGACTAAACCAATTTCATCAAACCAAATTTTAATCCCTTCAAATTCTTCATCAGATATCACACATTGTTTAACATGTGGTTCGTTTCCCGTAACTGGTTCAATTGCTCATAATTGATGGGACCAGTGTGGTACTTTAGCCACAATGAATAAACTATGTTACTGTTAAACACAAATCAACCTATGGCCTACCTAGACTAGGACTCAAAGAGTACGCCCCTAATAAAATCTAAGAAAACAACTAGAAAACCAATTGGTTGAGGGGCCTTCTGAAAACCAACCCTATGGGTGAGATTAAGTCCCCACAGGATTGACTACCAAAGGTGTGAGGAGCAATTGTGATGATCTACATGAAATAACTATGACCAGTGAAAGTACCCTTAATTAAGGTGGACACCCTCCAGGGGAAATGAGACCATGAACAAATGTCTACCCCAGGTTCTTCACACACGTCCCACCTTCAGTCACCTATTTGGCTTCATAGAAAATGTCAGTAATGTTACCACCTTACAATCAATGACCTAGTGAACAGTCGTAGGTATGACCACATGTAAGGGTAGGGTAACTAAGCCTAAATCTCTGAAGGTGTTAACTGATGGAACCCTCACATATGTAGCAGTCAAAGTGGTACAACAAACACCAAAACAAGCAAAGAGGGGTAATCTTTCTACTTTCCTGGATGCGACCTTGTGCTTGAATCCTATGTTAGAGGAGATTATGAACACACTAGTTGGAAGAATGGGTTTATCTCTCTTTAATGACTTTACGTTTCATTTTTTGGCCTTGGAGATTTTACTCTCCAATCCTATTCCAAGGCCCTAAGCCTATGTAATGTTGGTTTACTACCAAAAGAAAAATGCCTAATTAATTTGAGATTATGCATTTTTTTTTTAGTCGTTGTTTCTTATGTCAAAAGGTAATGGATGAACCTTTAATGATGTGAGGACTCTTGAACCAAGCAATGCAAATATGCTAATGCAATTTTTTTTTCTTCAATGAACTATAGGTATGGGAGGGAAAGAGCCTTATCTTTTTCTTTTCTAATTTCAACAATAAGACCTCACACACACCAAGCGTTAAACAAACAAATGAGATCTGAAACCAACCAATGATTCTAATGCACTCGTACACTAATGCTTCAAAAGAAAACCTAGCATGCAACAATTTTTTTTGTCTTTTTTATTATTTTTCTCAATGTGGATGAAACATTTCCTAATCTAAACAAGAAATATAAATGCAGACAGGAAAAACCAATGATGATTAGTAAGAAAATGGGTTGTAGGATATTGGGAATGAGGCTGGATCATCCCACTCCAATGTCACTAAGAAAATTACACCCAAAACTCGTCTAGGAGGGGTAGATCTAGTGATGAGCAATGGGCATACAATGACAAGTAGAACAACTAATGACAAGCACAACTAGATATTTTCAAATCTATTGGATTCTCAACCCAACTTTACTGAATTTCTCAGACAAAAAGGACACTATCCAAGAAGTATAGATCAATTCACACAAATGTACTCAAGCAAACTTTAAAAGAAATTTATGTGACAATGAAATCTTCAAATAGAGACCAAAGTAGGTAAGACAAGACCACTGCAGCACACTCTAGATCAGAGGAAATACCTACAAGCACAGGCTAGGGATTTGATTTGCAATTTGGAAATTTTTCATAGAACCTGATGGGACACAAGCATGCCAACCTGCGAGGGCCTTGCGGGAAACATATAGTGCAACCAGTGATGGTATGCAAAACTTTTCTTTTTTGATAAGGATGGATTTGTTGCATATATTTCAGATCTAGATCATGCCTATCAAATCTACTAGATCGAGGTCGTGGGATGACTAAATGGAAGACAAACTCAAATGAAAATCATAAAAAGAAGAGGAAATGGTAGGTAGAGAGACTCAACTAGAGAATAATTCTTCCCCAGTGGAGTCGTCAATTTTTCTATGGGTTTTTTTCTCATAGGGATCCTATTGAATACATAGTAAAATATCCCTAGGATTATCCTAGTAATACTATACAGAAAGGGGGCTAGACTTCTTATGGTTTTCCTAGAAATAATCAATGAGATTCAACATTACAAAACGAAATGGAAGAATGGAATACCTTCTCCTGAAGGTTTTCCTTCGGGAATCTTGGCTAGTGCAATCTTGAAGTTCTAGCTCCATCCTCTATAATTTGCTTCCTACACTCAAAATATAAAACAATACCATTTTACTTCTCTTCCTAGTGTAGAATCCTATATCTATCTTGGATCTAACCTTCTCTATATCAAAATAAACTATATCTGAACATTTATGCATAAGAGACAAACATTCATGAGGGAAAACCAATGGTCTTTTGACAAAACATTGAGAGTACATACCAAGTCATACCTCAACTTGATGAAGATGCATCCTCCTATGATTCCTTTCTCCTTGCCTCTCCTTGCATCTTCTTGGTCAATATAGACACGCTGACTTCTAGTTGTGATGATGGATACCTATGTAGTTGAATGGCATAACAATACCATTCAATTATTTCTTCTCTTACCCAAGACTTTCCTTTGTTAAATATCTCTTGGAGGAGGCTTGGGAGAGGCTTCTAGATCATTTAGAGGCCACTAAAGACTCGAATGTTGTGAGTTCCTAGGCCTTTGAAACAAATATCCAACTCATTCTTCACTTATCATCTAGTAACTCATCGATTCTAGAATTTCAGTAGTGCCTCACTTGTTGAGCCACTAGTGTCCAGTGAGGGCCTCGCTTGTTGTCTAGTAGGTGTCCCACGAGGATGCCAAAAAGGGATATAAAAGGGTTCAAACCTTAGGTAAAAGATGTATTCTAGATGTTATCCTTTGATGGATTCCTCTGTAGCCTATAGGGTGGAAATTATGGCTATAACACAACCTGCACCATTTGATATGCTACATCCCTAATAAGTAGCTTATCGAGTATAAATTTAGGAAGGAGGTGAGGTATTCCTGAGCTTACCAAACCTAGGATATAGGTATCATGGATAATTTTAAGCATGGAAATTTGTTTTAAAATGTGGAAACCTTGGCGAATCTTAGTAGTTTTTAATATGCCAACTATAAATGCTTGGCGATATTTTTGTAACAATATTCAAATTTATAAGGATTTTATATAGTTTGTATACAATTTTGGATATTTTTAAGGTAAAATAATTTTATCCTATAGAATTTGTGCAAATTATTTTTAGAATGGTGAATCTGTTTTGGGGAAAAGTCATGGAAAATTAGCCCATGGGCGAAATTTAGCCCCTAAAATTTTCCATCATAGATATAATGTTTGGTAATGAAACAATCTTGAATATCCATAATGGCTTGCATGGCATATAATAATATACTCAAAGGGTTTTTATAATAAATAACAGAATACAAGGATATAAGGAAATGTTAACAAATTTCATACATGTATTCCCTATAACTATCTTCCCATAGTTGGAAATAGTAAACATGAACTAGGAATAGGCTAGGGTTCCATTCCCATCCCATTCCCAGAAAATGAACATTTTCACATACAACATCAATTAAATAGGATGTCATATAAAAACTTGGTGCTTTTAGCATCAAAGTCTTCTTTGTTTCTTCGAACATGTTGATTGGAAGGAGTTGAGCCCTGTTGAAGATACAAACATTTTATGCTACATAGTAAGGCATAGGGGTCCACTCTCTTTTGAAGTGGATGTTATTGCTTCACCATACAACCTAAAAATCATGTAATATAGTATCATGTAGGGTTCTTTCACATGGTGAGTTAAAAATACTTTTCTTCCCTTGGGTGAACAAGTTTCCTCTTTCTACCACTATTATTCAATTGCTTCTTCTATGTCTTCATCGTTGTCATTGAATTTGTTCATAAACGCAACATTTAGAGGAAAATCGGCATTCATAGTTTATATGGAATTTTGATGTATTTAGTCTTGAGTGAGGATATAGGGTGTTTTCTTTCATCAAGTATAGTAATACCATTCTTGTCTAGATGGGAAAATACCCATTTCTTTGCATTAGTATATGGCATCATAGTTAGCTTGGATGCTATAGAATATAATCCACCCTTATCACTATTTTGATATACATTCAAATCATCATCCTCTAGCGGATAATATCCTTTCTAAAAAATTGGATACATTTCACTCCATGTCAGGCAGTCAGTTGTTCACACCATCATGATGTTGGGTATCTTCTAAAAATAGAGCTTCCTGAGTCTTCATCTACACCAGTGTTCATCCTCTTCTTCCTGTAGATTTTGGGATTTGTGCTTTCGACATTCTGTAGGCTATGAAACACTATAAATATGAGATTATAACAACAAATATCATCATAGGGAAAAAAATATAGAAGTTCTCTAATTTCCAGACATGACCAATAACTCAAGAATTCTTCACAATGCTCTTTAAATGAATGACAATGAACAAGCGTTTTTTCTTAAATTAGTTCTTAACTCATTTATGTATTTCATACACTTAGAATTTAATTTTTTGAGCAGATATATTCCATGATAAAAATTAGTTGTACATCCCCAATAATGCACCTTGCTAAAAATTTCATCGAGACAAATTGTAACACCCCTGTTTCCCCCCAACTGGTAATTAATCATTAATTAGGATTACCATGTCGTGGCATGGGAACAGTGTAAATGTATTGTTGTTTAATTGCCAATAATTGACTATGGGGGTGAATCCTTGAAAGTACTAACCATGATATCACTAGAGGAAAGAATGTGAAAATGATAAGAGAATAGCTAATAAGAAAAGAACTAGTGGTTGAACCCTCAACCACCCCCATGAACGGAAGCATGGTATAGATGCAGAAGGTTATCCCGAAGTACCACAGGGTCTTGCAGACCCAGACTAACCTCAGTTTCCTTCTGATGGGAGGAAACAAGATAGGAGGGATGTGTGTGCAAGGCACACAAGAGAATATAAAGAGAAGATTGGAGAATGTGAGGAAGACTCCAATCGAGAATGAGTCGAAGGCCATGATCTTGATGTTGATGAATCATCTAATAAACCATGTAGAGGTTGTAAAAAAAGAGAAACCTCAGAGAGTTTGCATAAAAAGGGACCTACGGAGAAGGCATCGATCTTGATGCAGAGGAAGCACCTGATAAACCTCGCAGAAGATGTGAAGGAGAAAGGATCATTGATAATTGGCATAAATTCCATAGTGATATCATGGCTTGGCATGGGGGTGGCTAGAGAACTAATAATGAGTGCCTCTGAGCCTATGGTTGGGTGGAAGAACGAACACCCATAGTCAGTTAGTTGGCTACAACCTGTAATAGATAAGTATTCTCATATCTTGTGTATTTAAGCGGTAACTGTGAATTAAAGTTGGATATCCTTTGAATGTTGTAGGGATGGGTATGTTTGCTTAAGGGTTATATTGTATCCTTTCAATTCCACCTAATTGTGTATTTAATAAAATAAGGAATTCTTTGGCCTGTACACATAAATGCCTGAGCCCTGTGGTGGTTTGAGTTAAAATAAATGAACTGTGAATTTGTTGACTTTGGGCATAGCCTCACGTGTGCATGCAGACACTCCCAATCATTTTGAAAGAAGGAGTCATTTAAGCTCAGGAGAGATAGTGCATGTATGCACAGAGTCTCTATGAGGAGCGAAGAGATCGATAACCCCCCCCTGCCCTTAATTTCTAGAGTTGATAAATGACTGCAAGGGATGCACGGAGGATTTCTGTAAGTGTTAAGTTCAGGATAATTAGGGAAAGATACCTAAGTACTTAAGGAGCTGAAAAATCTCAGGTAGGATAGCGAGTTTCAAGCCCCGAAAGGAGAGATTCTTTTGTTTGGAAGACGAATGGATGAGATTAGTTTGGGAGAAGCCAAAGTTCTTCACGATCGTCGGATCTGGAGAAGGAACACGGGAATTAACCCATAGAGCCCTTTGGACTTCATGGGTCCGGCAAATTGAGCATATTCATCATACAAGAGGTGAATCCCCCAAACTCCCGAAGTACTGAAGTTAATCTGGGTCATAGATCTGAGGATGCCTGGGAACTATCCTGTCTGTCGGATCTACAATATAGTCACCCCGATGTTGACCACTTCGGAAGGATAGAAGTTTTGTAACTCCAACACCCTCGAAGTCCCAAAGTTAATGTGGACCGTGGATATAAGGATCCTTTAGGATCCCTCACGACCGTTTCATCATGGGGACATGTGTATTACATTGAGATCATGTGCAAGGCCATGTGTCGAGTGACGGTGCTGCCAGGTGTTCCTCTCAGAGTGGCAACACAATGGGATCTAGGGGACCATTGAACAGAAGTTATGAGCCATAGATATATGGGGTCACGTAGATATCCTTGGACCATCATATTTAGGTTGTGGTCGCTCGACGTTGACCAACTCCAAGAGGAAATAGGAGTGTGTTGAACAAGAATTCTCGAAGGCTGAAGAGTCGAAGTTCCTCTGATTCGTCCGTCAGCTGAGGATAGGTGTTAGAAGTGTTGGTGTTACTTCACACACACCTAGGATTTATTTTTCTTAAGGTTATTCCTTGTTTATTAGTCATAATTAGTAATTATCGAGTCTCCTATATTTTAGGGGAGATTAATCCAGCTGGAGAATATTCTCTTTCAGTTGACACTTTAGCTTGACTAGTTGAGTTGAGTTTAGATGTTGCATTGGTTTTGTCACCATGTAACATTGGGTTCATCACCAACTCACTACTCTTTGTTCTGTCAGTTAACTAAAGACTAGTTGACTAGTTAACGTAGCTAGGTGGCAATTCACTCATGTAACTGCCTGAGAGACTAGACTAGGTGGCAGTTTACTCTTGTAACTGCTGGTGTGTGTCCAGATCAATCTATACCACCACTATGGCTCATTATTTACTCATGTATCCTATATCTATTGTAAATTATTCACTCTTTGAGTGTGGAATACAATTAATGAGAATTCTTCCATTCTTTCTATCTTGCTTCTTCTTTCTCAATTTCAATCTGCAAATGTGTGTAGTATTTTCTAGATATATCTATTCTGTGTAGGTTCAACACATTTAGATGGTATCAGAGCCAATGGACTGCTATGCAAAATCTACACCAAATCATTTTTTGCAGGTACAAAAGATTGAAGACAACAAAATATGGATTATTCGCCAGAAATACTTCTCACGCCTCATAAATATTTGGAATTGAAGCCAAAAAAATTGCTTATGCTAAGATGCAAAGGCTTATACCAAATAACCATGGCAATGGAAGTAGAGCCTGATTCTGCCGATGAGAAAAATGATTTTCTCAATAGACAAGATATAGCCATAGGAAGTATCGGCATGTCTGTTTCTCCCGAACTTTTCCATCAAGTATATGAAGAATCACAAGGATTAACTCCAAATTAATTATGGACCAGATTGGAGGCTCTATTTGGGAATAAAGAATATTGTGAATATTTCATGCAGGAGGTCGAATAGATAGAGCCGGAAGAGAAATCATCAGAAGATCAAGCCTCTTATTATGAAGAGTCTTCTACAAACGTTTTTGCAGAAATTTGTATTCCATTAATTGAAGATGATGTCTACTCCATTTCAAATTTGTTTTCTGAAATTAATGTGGAAGATATATGGCATGCATCTCAGAAGTCACATGCAGACACTTTTGCATGCACCATGCATGCATCTCAGGAGTCAAAAAGGGAGCCTCGCACATCAGATGCCATTCTGATATTTTCTGAGAAAAAATTGCAGAAACAAATTGGATTTTTGAATTCCTCTCGGGAAAATATCCAATTTAAAAAAACGAATTGTCTGAAATGGAGTCCTGAAAGTGAAGTTATGATCATTTTAAAATCAACAAAATTTCAACATTTTTTTGGAAATGGCCACACGGTTTTCAAAATTTCATCAAAAAATTATTTGGATATTATTCATTATAAGAAGATAAAGTGGATATGTGTGGAAATATCAATGATGCATATACTTCATCAGATCCGTGCAGACATCTACATCTTCAACAAAATATTCAAAGAGCACAAACTTGCACAGTTCCAAGGTCTTCTTGGAGTGAAGGGCATGGTTTCTTAGCAACTGTTTTTTTGTTCCTTCTCATTTTTTATTTTATGCATTGTGGTTTGAGGGGAGGTTGTGTTCCCATGAGGTTTTCCCTCTTTCCTCATTTAGTTTAGTGTATCTTTTGTATTTGGGTACCTAACATGGCCTCATAGCTGGGACCCATTCTTTATTTTCACCATAGTGATGTTCAGGGGCGGTGTTGAATTTACTTCACACACACCTAGGATTTATTTTTCCTAAGGTTATTCCTTGTTTATTAGTCATAATTAGTCATTATCGAGTCTCCTATATTTTAGGGGAGAATATTCCACCTGGAGAATATTCTCTTTCAGTTGACACTTATGTTTGACTATTTGAGTTGAGTTTAGATGTTGCCTTTGTTTTGTCACCATGCAACATTGGGATCATCACCAACTCACTACTCTTTGTTCAGTCAGTTAACTGAAGACTAGTTGACTAGTTAACTCAGCTAGGTGGCAGTTTGCAAGATACCAGATATATAAAATATGCAGAACAGAAATGAAATGCTAGAAATGACAGAATAACAGTAAAATATCCAGCATAATCTTCACAATACATAGAAATGATATACGAAATAGCAACAGAAATAGAACTTTGAATCAGATAGCAATGTTCACAGGCCTCTTCGAGGGGGAAACCTCTAGTCGAGCAGCGCTCTATTACAATAATATCCAAGCTAGGTTTTTTCATACCCTCGATGCTTATTTATACTAAATATATCTATTAAGAGAAGCATCTAGAGGAAGATCCTTCTAGAAGCGGAAGCTTCTATTAGGTCTTCTTACATCCGCTTTATTCTATTTTATTGAAAGGTCTTATTAATATTGACCTTTATTAAATTTGAATACATTGATCTACCTATGTGCGGGTTAGGACCTTAACATGTCCGCCCCCTTAAAACAGCCTTGTCCTCAAGGCTTGAGGTGTGGAAACTGCTACAGAATGGTAGCTGGTTCCCAAATGGCATCTGCTGGAATCATATCTTTCCACTGTGTTAGCACTTACTTGATGGTTCTCTAATGCAGGCGACGTTCCCTCTGGTCCAAAACTGCCTCTGGTTGTATCCAAATGGATCCTTCTTCAGCTAACTCTGGAAGGTTGGTTTGAATTTTGCACCTGGTTCCAATCACCTTCTTCAAGCATGAAACACGAAAAACAAGATGTAGCTTCGACTGACTGGGCATAGCTAACTGATATGCGACTTGTACCACACGCTTTAGAACTGTGTAAGGGCCATAAAATTTGGGTGCTAGCTTCTGACACTGCTCGGCCTTGAGGGAAGTTTGCTTATATGGTTGCAGTCGCAGAAACACCTGATCCCCTTCTACAAATTGATGTTTCGAGCGACCCTGATCTGCTTGCTGCTTCATTCTATTTTGGTCCATGACCAAGTTCTCTTTAAGGGTATGAAGGATATCCTCTCGGACTGTAAGTGTTTGGTCGACTGCCTGAACCTTCGAGGTACCCGGTAAGTATGAGAGAACTGACGGTGGCTTCTGTCCATACACTGCTTCAAAAGGAGTCATGCGAGTGGTTGTATGGTATGTAGTGTTGTACCACCATTCGGCGAGGGGTAACCATTGAGCCCA
>ML812479.1:56822-68542 GCA_009831015.1 Picea engelmannii
AGGAAGATCCTTCTAGAAGCGGAAGCTTCTATTAGGTCTTCTTACATCCACCTTATTCTATTTTATTGAAAGGTCTTATTAATATTGACCTTTATTACATCTGAATACATTGATCTACCTATGTGCGAGTTAGGACCTTAACACAGTTCACTCACATAACTACCTGAGAGACTAGACTAGGTGGTATTTTACTCTTGTAACTACTGGTGTGTGTCCAGATCAATCTAGACCACCACTATGGCTCATTAGTTACTCATGTATCCTATATCTATTGTAAATTATTCACTCTTTGAGTGTGGAATATAGTTAATGAGTATTCTTCCATTCTTTCTATCTTGCTTCTTCTTTCTCAATTTCTCTTTGCAAATGTGTGTAGTATTTTCTAGCTAGTTCTATTCTATGTAGGTTCAACCCATTTACAAGAATATCTTCCATTTTAGAAGATAGTTACTTCATAGGAAAGAGGGGTCGCACAAGTTAAGAACTCCTGAAGCCCAAACTATTGAAGTAAATCGTTCTCATCGATCTGAGAGGGACACGCGTCAGCAGATTGCAGAGTCTGGAAGTGAGAAATCCAGAGTAAAGGAAGTGGAGCATTGACCAGAAGTCATCCTAAGCTACAATGGTAAGGAATCATCCTAGTCATCTATTGTCAGAACACGTGGGGGCTGGAGATTTACTCCGGGTCAAATTCACTTCGGAGTAATTGAAGAATAAAGGAACGAGAACTCCTAAATTCTGCAGTGTCAGAGTTCATTAGAGCCGTCCATTGGAATAGGACGTGTGGCGTGAGATCTGTTACTTCGGAGGATTGGTACTACGGAAGAAATCACGTAGAGGAGCATTTTCTACAAGCCACCCGAAGGGGGGAAAAGGACGGATATCGATCGTTGATCAAGGAAAAAACATGGCACTCAATCTGTAACTCTGGGTACGGAGAAATTCATAGGAAAGAGGTGCTTGGAGCATCAAAACTCTCGAACGTTGAATTCCCAAAGTAGATCAAAGTCATTGATCACGAGAGATGTGTGGTGCTCGTTCTGTAACTCTGGGTATGGAGTACTTCAGAGGAAAAAGGATTTGGAGTGTTCAAAACTCTCAAACATTGAAGTCTTGAAGTAGATCACAACCATCGATCATGAGGGATGCATGATGCTCAATCTGTAACTCCGAGTATAAAGTACTTTGGGGAGAAAATAATTTGGAGAGTTCGAAACTCCCGAATGTTGAAGTCCCAAAGTGAATCAGGATTGTCAAAATCTCTGAGGACATGCAACATCAGATTGTGAACTTCGGATATTTTCTAGTCCAAAAGATCCGCGCGGTGGTTGTCTTGGTGCCTGTTGTCTTGGCGTCTGGTCATGGCTCGTCGTCATATGAAAGTATAGATAGGTGGAAGAACCCAAAGAAATTGGGAGAGGATATCTACCATCTTTGAGCTCGGTTTGGAGCATTGAGTTCATGGTTGGAAAGCTCTAGAAGAGAAAAATGGAATAGAGACCCCAAATGGGGGTTTTGATTTTCTTAAGAAGAAAGAAATTTTTACGCCCCACCATGGGTGTGTTACAAAAATATTGTTGGAAAGAAGGAGCCCGAGAGAAAGTGTCTTCAGAAAGGGAATCTTATGAAAATCCTATCAGGAGTTTTGGATTTCAGAAATAAGGTTTTTTTGAAAAGTAAGCTATTGGGAAGAGCATAATATAAACAAATGTTTCAAAAAGGTGATTTTGCGATAACAATTTTAGGATAACATAATATTGGGACAATAGAACTTCAGGAAATACTCTTCGGGAAGGTGATGTTTTTGAAAGGTAACTTGTTAACACATAGAATTGTAGGGGTCAAAAAGTCATTTCAGTCTCTGTTTTTGAGTCATAGGTTTTTATAGTTTTTATGACTTCTTGCTATAGTCATTTTTCAACTTTTGATTTAAATAAACCAAGTTATTTTGGCCTTGGTATAGGGTCTTTGGGTTATGTCTTTGTTATCATGACAAGGAGTGATAAACCCTCATCAGTCGCATCTTTGAAAATCCTTATTATCACCTTGACATGTCACCTCCATGATTGTATGAAATATCTCTAGCTATCACCTTTTATCTATTCAGCTGTCAAGTCAGTTTTAATTTGAGCGTTGCCAACTCACTAGGAGATTTCGCAGCATACTTAAGTGCTCCATTCATTCATTGTCATCATTACCTATTTTTCATGCTAACGGATTTCATTGTTTTCATAGCCTATTTTTAACAAATTTTCATGGATCAGGTCTTTGGACATCCTAACGATCTTCTCAAAGAAAGAAAATTGTGTTTGAATCAAGTGTTGCGAAGTTGTAGACAGGTGTTGCGAACTGTGTTGCAAACACTCTGTTCTAGGACTATTGAAACTTTCATATTTTGCATCCTTTCAAATTCATCCTTAAATGAGTGAATTCTTACCCATATACATTTACAATGTGTGGTTGATCATTTGATGAAGTAGGCTTAAATTTCCAAATGTTGTTAATGTTGTTAACATATTCTTATGTTGATTCAAAACCAATTTAATATGAGTTGTAAGCCATGAATATCAGTTTTGATGTCTTTCCCTAGTTATATATCAAGATAGTGGATTTGTGTAGCATGTCTAGACTCTTGACATAATTTTTGAGGTGTTGAATCTTTGCAAAAGTAAAACAGGTTGCTACAAGAGAGTTTGCAACACTGACACTGCAAACTAGTATTTTTGACAGTTTGTAAACAACTAACACACATCAGAGGAATGTTTTACTTGTAACTTTTGATTTCCAATCTGGGTTCCTCTGAAATTTGGTGTACATGTACAACATGGTGTTTTGGACTTGCTAAAAAAAATGCAACCTGACCTAGTTCATGTTTTTGGAGAAAATCTAAAAACATCACCTATTGGGAAGTTCACAGTGCATGTTGTCACAGGCACTGCGAACTCTAACAGTTTGACAAATTCGAGCTATGGGAAGGCTTCCAGTTATGAAGGAAGGTTTTAATGGTATCCTAGGAGTTAGTTTGATATGAGGGACATGTGTTTCATCTCCAAATCAATCAATATGACATGTTTCAAGAAGCATTTATCACAATAGGAAAGATCCTAGAAAATAGGATTTTGTTAAATTTTTATTGGAATATTTTCTAACAAGACTCTTAAATGAAGGAGGATCCTATGTATCTCCTTGGTTTTGAACTCCTTACGCTAGATAGATATCATTGAATATAAATGAAAGTTATTTAGAAGGAAATGGTTGGATTCATGAGCCAAGAGAGGATAGAGATGGAGTAGTTTTAGGAGATTCCATTGATTGCTGGATTCATGAACAATAGAGGATCTGTTGTATCTTTCCCATTAAATCATTGTTTACTATTTAAGCAATATTTATATGTTTGTAGAAAGGATCTATGTACAATGGATTTTATTCCTTTTGTCATATTCACAATGCTTCTACTCATCATTATATCCCTTTCGTCTGATATACAGTTTGATTTCTTTTGATCTGTAGGATGTTGTGACTCCTTTCCCAATGGAATGATTTTCCTGACAGCTTGCTTCCCTCTCCCTTTATTTCCCAATCTTGTTGATTCACCTACTCAAACCATTCAATCCATTTTTATTATGATGGGTATTGGGCTTACACTTACAACATTCTATGTGTGACTCTTAGTGATAACATAACCTTTGAGGAAAAATTCTTCGAAGAACGTTTTGGTGCATCCCTGTCTATTTTTCCGATGGGGATTCCCTGAAGGAATATTAAATTCCTTGAAAAATGTTCTTCCACAAGAAAGGATTATGCACAAGACTAATTAAGATTTTTTGTAGTTTTATTTTACCCAATGAGCCATGTTTGTTTGTGTGATTATGATGAAAATAGCATGAATGGATAACCAAGGGTTTAACCACATGTTTTGACTCCTACATCCTCACATTAGAATTCTTAGACCAATCATTGGTTGACACAATTTTGTGGTTTCAATTCCTTAAATTAGGGTGGAGCTGCAAAAATTGCCTATAACACAACCTACACCATAAAGTTTGATATAAATTTGAAAGCAATCTGTTAAATTTGAACAAGTCTCACCCTTCTTTGAATCACCTCGGTCTTTTCAATATGAAATTCATGCGACCTATATTTTCTCCCTTATGATTTTGTGTGATGGAGTTTCCTTCCTAATAAAATTATGTATGGACATCATTTTGCATAGATCCAAGGCTTCGCCTAGTGTGTCGCCATTTTTTGTGACTGGCACTACAACCCCTCCATTTTACCTTCTATTTTGATACCTCCCTAAAACAGAGCCTCCTTATTTTTACAAGCTCAAGATAAAACCTCATAACTCCCATATTCATTTTAAAGGTCTCCCCTGGTAACTCATGTTTCACTTAGAAAATGAGAAAACACTCAAATTTGAAGTTAAAAAAAAAACCATTTGATCAACAAATTTACTTCAAACTCCTCTGAGTAGTTCGGAGGAGTTACTTAAAAATCCTTCGAAGAGTTCGAAGGAGCTCATGTCGATTTTTTGTATTAAAAAAAATTATTGTGATATTTGAGGAGAACCCCTCCGATCATATCAGAGGAGTTACTTCTAACTCCTCTGATATGTTCGGAGGAGTTACTCTTAACTCTTCCGAAAAAGTTCGACAAACTTGTCTTAAATGTCTCTGACCTAACTACTTCATTAAATGCTATCTTTTAACTATGAGACTATAAAATGAAATGGGGTTAAATATTTTTTCTTGGCTACTTGCAATTGACAAGAAGGCAGAGAACGAAAGAGACAAGCTAAACCATATTCGAACGAACCCCTATCTTTTCCCAACACGTGGAAACATCAGTCAGGTAAGTTTTCCTATCTCTCTCTTTTTCTTTAAGTTAGGGTTAGATTTTTTTTTGATTTTCCTTTACCTATTTTTTCCCTAAACCATAACTTACTTTCTAGCCATCCCTCACTTCACCTTCACTAGCAACTTCACGTTTTTCACCATATTTAGAACGATCCTCAACCCATCCCTATTTATAGAGTATGCAAACAATTGATTATTCCCCATTCTTAAGTCGTGATAGATTCTTCCCTATCCCCGCATTTTGCAGCTACAAACCCAAAATTCATCCAATATTCCCCTGTGTCACCCTGATAAATCCCTAAATATCCCACTCCTATTCCTCTAATATTTCCATAATGCTCTTGATCGTTGCTTTGCGTTCACATTAAAAAAAAATCAATTCGAAAACTTTTTTAGTAACTCTCCAAGCATATCGGAGAAGTTACTACTAACTTCTTTGATATGCTCGGGAGAGTTGAACTCAACTCCTCTGCACACCTTCAGAGTAATTTGAAACTACTCCTACAAACGTATCGTAGGAGTTAGTATTAACTTCTCTGATACAATTGGAGGATTTCCTTGTAAGTCCTTTGATCACACCAAGACTTTGGCTAACCTCTTCCAAATACATATTAGAGAAGTTACTAAAAAATTCTTTGATGTCCTCGGAGGAGTTGTTATTAAATCCTATGATATGATTGGAGGAGTTGTTATTAAATCCTCTGATATTGTTGGAGCAAGAAATTTTTGCGTTTAGTGCAACAAAAAAAGAAAACAAATAGACTAAAGAAAGTAGCACGCGCTAGAGAATGAGGAGAAATCCATGCGCAAGAAGGACAAGGAAGACCAATATAGAGTCAAAGTAAGGAAGGGTTGGATTGAAGACCAACTGCATGGACTATTTAGAAAGTGGACAAGTGGATTCCACTTAAAATTAGGGTTTTTAAGTCATAATATAAGGGTTTTTACCCACCTTATTGTATAAATAGAGGATGTATGAGATAGTTAGAGGCATGTTAGATCTTATTCTAGAGTATCATTTTTGCATGAGCGAAGTACTTTGAACATATTTTTGAGTATGATTCGAAGTATTTGTTTTGTTGAGATATATGGAGCTCATATGGAGTCAGTTTTGGAATGTAATTGAGGGTTCGTTCGCAAGATGTGGAGCTTGATGCGACATTGGTCAACCTCACTATTCATAAATTCCTAATGTAATGCACGCAGTGCTATTTTGATGAAGAGTGAATAAAGAAGAAGAACTTTATAGATGTAGCCCAAGGGGGGGTGAACCACAATAAAATGGTGTCTTTATGTGTATTGTGTTGCTTTTATATGCTTATTATGAATGAATGGTTATATGAATGAATCTATTAGAGTTTATTTACAGCGTGCACTAGGCTAATCATGTAGAATGAGTGTTATTGAATGGATAAAATAGTAGATATGATGAATGATATGGTACAATGCATGTCTCCAATCCCTTCCATGATTGTAGACATATGTTTCCTACAGTCATGCATAATCCATCTCGGGTGAGACTTTGTTGTGCACTATGTGTGCATGTAGCCTTCTGGTTTACCAGAAGGGTTGATGGTGAATAGGTTTTTGTTGGAGATGTAAGGTAGAACTTGGGTGAGACCACACATCTAAAAAATTTATGGATTTTGCACAGTAGGTATACTTGGAGAGAAAAAGGGTCAGTGTAACAAGAGTACCAATACTAGAACCCAAATAGTGGATATAAGGCTTATATAACATAGGTATAATGAACATGATAGAGATCCCACATTTTGGAAAGCGAAAGGACATAGATAACTACGTCAAGACGTTACTGGAAGTAATGAACAGAGGAATTTTATGGTAGGATACACAAGTTTCAATTGATGTCCATTTGATTGCAAAGATAACAAGTCTTCCCACAAATGGGGAGAAATCTATGTAGTACATAGATGACAACACCAAGGAGAAATCCCTGACAGAAGAAATGAAGTATACCTATGGAACAGAGAGAGGATCCAAGGGGATCATCATCAATACAATCAATGAAGTTGTGACAAGGTTAGCAACCAAACTTGTGAGCTTTAAATTACTTTGGAAGTGTCGCAAAGAAGAGGTGCCAGCAGTGGTAATAGGGCATTCGCATAGTGTGCGAAGGGAACGGTATTAAGTTGGATTCCATACTTTCTAAACTCATTTCTATATGATTGGAAAGAGACCCAGGACTTAGGAACGAAGTTTCATTACTCCTGGATAATTATGTTGATTTCATTAGTGGGATGGAAACACCCCAAATACAACATGCTCTGTCAGAGAACCAGAAAATATTGTGCAAAATAGTATGAATCATTGTGGCACATAACTGTCATAAAGGAAAGAAAGACAAATCCATCATCTTCATGACATATCTTGAAGAAATACAAGAAAAGGTGGAAGAAACTTGGAGGATCCCACCATAAGTGGTAGAGGACTGTAAAAAGATATCCAACTCCAAAGCCTCAAGACACAATATGTAGATCCAAGAAAAGAAGGATGCGTAGAAGGAGTGTTTTAAATTGAGATAATGTGTCACAAGAGAGGAAGTACAATGGGAAATGAAATATTGGAAGAAGGAATGGAAGGTTCTAGTGGAGCCAGCAAAATACAAGAAACCAACAGACGTGATATCTTCACAGAAGAAGAGTACCCCAACAATGAAGACAAGAGCATCAGAAGGATGCACAAGGAAGATCGAGGGGGGCACAACAACAAAGAAGAATCATATCCCCAAGCTTGTTACATAACAGAATGACTACGCAGATGTCACTAATGGCGCGACATAGAGGAAGGATAACATCCTTGTGTAGAAGGGACAAGCAGGAGGGGACATACCAAGAAAAGATACCCCAACAGAGAAAACAAAGTCAAAGGAACCCAAGAGAACTATCTTACAGTCGGGAGGGACACGCAATAAAATGAAGGCGCATAAGGAGATCCCCCAATATACCATAACAAAATATGATGTGTAATTAGTCATGGAGAAAGTACAGTACCATGTCGTAGAATAATATGAAGAGGCAAAAAAACAAAGAGAAATTTTAATGCAAGAGATGATAGAGGTCAAGCAAGTATTGGAGCAGATATGATTCATTAAGGTGCAACAAAAATGGGAAACATAGGAACAACAAACAATGAAAGAACAAGATAGGCCAGTGTAAAGTAAGGAGGAGGTAGTACATATAACGACAATGGTAAGTGAAAGCTTCAACGTTACTAAAGACATGCTACAAATTGATGAAGAAATAGAGCAGAAGCAGGTCCAGGATGTCGAACAACTGGAATTGGTATTGGCTAAGATACCAACAAATGTGCTCTATCAGTTACAGGTCAGTGTTGCACAGGAAATACCATCTAGGGACAGGACGGATGCCACAAACCTAGAAACATCCAAGAAATCCAAGCAGGGGCTAGAGACAGTTTCTACAAAAGTGCGGATAGAACGATAAGAGGAAAAATAATGCATAGAAAAACTAGAGACAAGACTTGAGGAAGTCTTCCAGATGATCCCAGACAGCACACTAGCAGGAGAACTCAGCATGGAGGAAACATTAAAGAGAATAGAGAACACGATGGAGGGGTATAAATAAGAGATATTTGAGTTGGTTGGCAAGCTAACACTGATTGTTATCACTGAAATATCATTTGCAACATTGCACGCAAATGGTTAAAGAAACACAGCAATGCCAACAACAATTAGTCCACCTACAACACCAAATTGCATTCAAAAGGAAAAAAAATATACAATTGGGTCAAAAATTGAAATACACAGATTCACCAAAGGAAGCACGCACACAATGTGCAGTGTGCACATGCCAACACAACCCTCAACACACACAATGCGCCCAGTGTGTGACTATGTATGAGAAAATTCATGCATCCCTATGAACAACACATTTATGGATCTTGTCGGCCCCTCAACCACTTATGGACCAACCCCCAACATGATTTGACCCTCATATCTGAGCGAAATCCGAATGGGAGGCTATTCAAGGACTAAAGGGTGCACTAAAAGGCCCCTTGTTCACATTATGAACCAATTACATTTTTCCATGTATGAATGCTATAAATAAGAGCCATGGGTGCACTAAGAAACCAAGATCTTCATAGTATTGTTATGTTGCAAGAATTCTCCCTTGAGAATCCTCATTTCTCTTTGGAGCCTTAAAGGACCATTGTAATAGGCCATTCCACTCACCACTTGAGGGAATAGGAATTGTTGTTCTTCACCATTTTCCATTTCTTCCATTGTATGAAGATCTATTAGGGAACTCAAGAGCCCTCCCAAGGAGGAAGAGGGGACTCATAAGTCCCTATTTTTCTCTACGATGTTTTTCCTACTAATCTATTGATCCATTGGTAGCATTATGTTGTTAATTGTTTGATTTTCATGGTTCTAAGTTTCTCATGATTTCTTATATGCATTTCTTAGTTGTTTTAGTTTATTTATTTGTTTATACATGTGTTTGGCTTGTTCATCCCACTCACCAAACTTATGTCTTGTCTATCAGGCTCATATAGACATTCAAGTGTTGTTGTTTTTCTCACCCAAGTGACAAAACCAACACAGCAAAAGGCTTTGGTTGTTGTTGTGCGATCATTAGTTGTAGAATGCATGTGGCGAGTTGGTGTAGCAGATGTACGTCTGCGATCGCTCATGCAACTCTAGGTGGCAGCGATGGTTGAGAGGCCATGCATCTTCTCCAAAAATGACATGCATTTCACTTATAACTTCCATCCTCAATAGGTAATTTTACAGCATCTTTGTGACAAATATTCACCGCGCGGGTGTTGCGTCAAACTTCTTGTTACCAAAAGGAAACAGGATATGCAGGGAGAAATATTCCATGCCATGATCAAAAAGGAAAACATGGGGTTGTCTCACTCATGCCTCCGGCCTCACTTGCAACCTTAAAACTCTGAGTGTTTTCCTAAGAGACCAGTTTTGTTTCCTCATATTTTTCACCTACCTCCACAAGACCACATTTCCTTTCAATTTTCTTGAGTGTTGGCGAGATCCACGCGGGTGTTATCCATGGTCATTCTGCATTCCTTGAAATGATCTAAGATTCTTTCTTCTAAAACCCTATGTTCCTCCCACAACTAAATAATTATGTCTTGTGCCTCTTTGAGTTGTCTTTTTGAGCCAATTCACATTCCCTACTTGACTCTGCGACGTTGGTGTTTTTATAGTCCTTTATGTTAGCTATCTTCTTAATTCTTTATTTTCTTGATACAGTTCAGTGAACGAGTTGCACTTGCTTCAGCTGCTATGAAGACTCATTCAAATTCATGTTTGCATCACCTAAATTCCTCTTCCTTTCACCAATTCCCATGCTTGAACCTTCAACATGCTCTAGTTGAACGACGTGCATGAGTAATCTCTCAGAAGTAGACTAGATGCACGGTTCACTAGGAGTTTGGATATCCTAGGGTTTCTTAATTAGCCTTGGCCTTCCTCTTTTCTGAGGTGTTGGCTGGTGGGATGATGAGTCTTCTATTTCCTTTCCCTTTCCTGTGACATCTTCCTTTCTCGCCCCTGCATTGTGGAATGTTGTTTCCCTCGAAAATAGAGGAATGTATCCTTTGGGGTCTCTGGGGATGTCATCCAAAATCATAAATGAATCCCAGTCTTTGCTCAAATGTCTCAACTCTTCGACCAAAAATAGATTTCCTAATGACAAATGGGATACATTATTCCCTAGTTGGTCAGCCATGGCCTAGACGTTGTTTTTCGTATTTTCCAAGCTTCGATGCAACACCAAAGGTATATTCAAAGGTTTTTTCCCTATGAAGTGCAACAACAACCTGATGTGAAGTGGGTACACTCTTTCAAACCTTCCTTCATAGGTGAAATATATTCTAATTACTTGTAAGAGATTTTGATAAGGCTCCCAGAGGTACTGTCTTGGAACGTTGGCTCAAATTTTCCCATTTAGACAGTTGGGCTTGATGAAGTCTTTATAGAACAAAATGTCTAAAGGCATGCTTTTAAACCATCTTCCTCCATGCGGACAGATCTCTACCGCAACTGATAGAGTTTCCTCGATCACTTGGAATTTGATTCCTGTAGTGGTTGCGCTGACCCCAATAAAATTGAGGGAAAACTTCTCATCCAACTTTGCATTGTACCCTTTGACCTTTTCACAAAAGCGCATACACCCGACTTGCTCAAAAGATGCCCTGATTTCTAGATTTTCATTTATTCATTCCATGTCTTGAGGCTCATACCTCACATCCTTGCCACTTCTTGCCTTCTTTCTTATGATTTGGGATGTTTCCATGATGCCAATATATATTAATCCCCCACGTGCGGTAATGAACTGTAACACCCTCCTTGCACAATAAGTAAGAATGGCGGACTTCACAGAGACTGTTAGAACGATAGTCATAGAATCTTTACGCGACAAACAAAATCAGCCTCAGGAGTTCATGGCATGGTAGTAGGGAACAATGGAAAGTTTTGATGCAGTGGGGAAACTCAGCACGGTGGAAAACAAAAACTAGAGGCTCGTCACGGTAGACAATCGTGACGGAAAATTCTGGCACAATACCAAAGTATTGGGAGACATGTCACGGGATAGGGAATTTAGGCACAGTGAGAAATTCAACGCAACAGGAGGAAATTCCAAAGAATAAAGGCTTACCATGAGAATAATTAACGTTCGACATGCTAGTTGCGATTAACTCCAACAGAATTTAAACAATGACTGAAAAATAATGAAGGAAGTGTTGGAAGATTGATTGTTGTCATTGATGTCAACCCTAGTCATGGGTTTTGGACCGCAAGATTGATAAAGGTATTTGGACATGAAGGAAAATGCACATGCATATACAACACCCATGAAT
>ML812479.1:78960-90017 GCA_009831015.1 Picea engelmannii
TGGTGTCTTGTTTATCAAAGTCTTCTATTGTCATGAATAAAACTATTTCTTTTTCACTTTCATCGACTTCATCTTCGTCTGATGAGGAGCAGTCTTCTTTGGTGTAGAAACGTTTCTTGAAGACATTATTTTTGGTTATTTTTCCTTTATATATTTGTTTTCTATTTGAATAATCTTCTTCATTTCTTTTCTTTTTCTTGTGAGGACATTTGTTAGCAAAATGACCAATACCATCACAATTAAAAAAAATCAATGGAATCTTACCTCTATATCTGCAACAGGTTCCAATTCTCAGTATTCTAACAAAGTTGGCCACTTCTTCATCATATTCTAAGATGTCATTGTTCCTGCTATCTTCTTTTTATTTTTTCTTTCCCTTTTGATTTAACTTCTTGGATTCTTTGAATGTTGCTTCTTTTATACCTGGATTCTCCTGTGCAGTTCTCATTTCATAGGCTATGAAGATTCCATGTAGTTCATCCATGCTTATTGAGTCTTGATCTTCTCTTTCTTCTAGTGTTGAGATCTTAGGATCAAATATCATTGGAAGATATCTTACACTACAAGGAAAATACCCTCTAGCAGAGGTTTTTGCGAGCGTCCCTATAAAAATATCCCAAAAATCTGTTTATAGCGGATGATACTAGCGGAGGTGAGCAAGTGGAGGTTTTAGCGGATGTTTTTACACCGGTGATTTTATAAGTACCTAATGCATCAGTTTGTTCTCTACAACAAGCGCAACGGTGCCCTCAAAACTAGTTCATCATAGCAGGGCCATTTCAAATAAAGAACAATATTATCCGGTGCACTACATAAATAATGACGCACCGGGAAATAATGGCACACTGTAATAGCATTCTTTTAAAAACATACGGTGCACAATGTAACACTGGAAGCACCAGGGCCCTATTAGTAGAGTGCACCATCATATGATTAAATAAAAAAAAATTACACAGCAATGTAGGATTGTGTCAAAAAATATATACTGGTGCACTCCATTGTATCATGTGCACCAGTGCACACAAGTGCTCCAATATGGAGCACCATGTTAGGGTTAATTTCCAAATTTTTGCAATGTTCTCTATAAACGCAAGTGCACTAGGGTGTTTATTATTATACCACACCGTGTCATGCTTAAACAAAAAAAAAAATCACAATTGTAGTTTTTCAAAAAATGTATTGTGGTGTGCTATGTAGTATATGCACATGTGCATACCCAAAAAACATGCATCGTGCTAGGGATATTTTTTTTTAAATATAACCAGTAGGCTCATTAAACATGGATGGCCTAGAGAAGTTGTGCATTGGGCACATTGGGAAAAGGTTTTATTAAAAAACATTTACTGACGGTAAAAATCATTTTTACCATTTTCAACGTTGTAAGATCTCAAAAGAACTGGTGCAATCTTTCCCTATCTGAAGCGCCCTTCCATCGGTGCTTTCCTTGGTTGAATTCCTTTCATCTATTGCTCGATGTGTGAATTTTTAATTTTTCCAAACAATGGGAAAATTTAGTTATTTTCAGTCCATCGCAACCATGCCTCCTTGACGACAAAATGTCCAGGTAATGTCCTTGTTTCTTCATAACTTAAGTTTTCACAGGATTAAAATTTAAAATTCACTGAAATTTTAAGTGTCAAAAAAAACAAAAAAAAAATATTCAGTGCATTCGAGACTCTTGGATCGCACCGCGTACGGAGCGACCTATAAATTTATAGAGTGCACCGTGTACCTTGTTACATTTCTCGGTGATGCATTGGTAAACGTAATCGCACCAAAGAAAATCATATAACTGGTGGGGCGATGCATCAAAGTACATATAACACACCATAGTGTTAAAGTAGATAGTGAACCTCCCTTATCAGATATATTTCTACGCAATGCATTGATAGACGTGCAGATTGAGGCATTCATGTTTACCAAATGCACCATCGATAAATGTAACAATGTGCTATGGTGCTCCCAGTATATGTTTTTGGTGGCACCGGGCGCAGTGCAATAGGATCGACCAGAACGCACTGTAATAAGTTCCATACTCAAAAATTTGTTAAATATTATGTGACAGTGAGACTATGCTATTTACACGCACTGGTGTGTGTAGTGAACATATACACACTGTGTTTTTATGCTAATTTTAAATAATTGTTTACTTCTTTAATATTTTAATTTTTTTTTGTTTAAGTGGTGCACATGATAAAAGTAATGCACCAGGGCATATATGTTGTAGTGTAGCACCCCGGTGTGCTATTATTTTCCAATGCACCACATAACACAGTAGAACATATTTTGGTCGATGTGTCAGTTTACATAGATGCACCAGACACAGTGCTCCAAATATCTATTGGTGCACCATCGACGGTGCGTGACTATTTTTTCGGTGCACCGTTAATGTAGTTATCTTATTTTTTGAAGGAAGTTATTTTTCTGTATTTATAGATAAATTTACCATTCAGTAGATTTTTTTCAATGTTTTATGTATGAGTGAGGCTGATGTATTTCATATGTTAATAATGCAAAGAGAGCAGCAGCAGTAGCAGAACCAGCGGGTGGACCTGTACAATGTTGTATGGGAATGAGAGGGGAGTGAGAGGGAGAGGAATTTGTACCCTTTCCCTATTACTCTAGCGACTCATGCTCTATTGAGGGATGTAGGACTCCTTAAGTAATATGAGGAGGCTACATCCCTTAAGGGGCACTCTGGGTTGTTGGTGCATCTGAGCCGTCGATGGGATGTCCATCGATCATCTTTATGTGTGGGTTTGGATCAGCGGTACCATCCCACTGAGGAGAATATTTAATTTATCACTGGGCTATCTAGTAGAGAGGAGGATTTTCCCCAGTTCCTATATGTCCCAGTAGATGTTGTTGTTGAGATTCATCTCATGTACTCTTAGCGATATGTTTTGGTTGAGGTACTACCCCCAGTTGATTTTCAGTTGTCTGGTGGATAGCTGAAAATTGCCTCTTTTGGTGCAGAGGAGGTTAGGTGCCTCTTGATGGTGCAAGTTTGATCAGAACAGGGTCCTTCTCAGGTTACCAACAAAATGTATCGAGTAGTCTAGAGCACTGGCATTTTCATATCCTCCTAAGAGAAGAAGTCTCACCCAAAACGCTGCTGAGACAAATAGATAGGGAAGGGTAAGGAAAAGACATAAGAGGATTCACAAAACCTTCAGGACTCATCCTGACCTTGCGCAATACATCTAGCCATTGAACAGATATGAATCTTATGTGTGCAATAATCGAACCTATTTATGTTACTGAAAATCATTTAAACACAGAACCATCATGAGGAACGCATAAACCATAAATAAATATTGTAATGCATGAGTAAAACATAAGAAGACATAGCATATTTTGAAATTTTAGGTCCTTGTTTATATTATCTTCAGAATATTCTTTCATTTACAATCTCAGAAGCATACAGTAGTTCTCTATTATAGAATTTTGGCTCTGGACTCATGTCACAGAGCTCTAACTCTCAAAAGGGTACAAACTACATTACAAACTCAGACCTTTTCTTGATTCGACAGACAACAACCCTATAGGGAGGGAAAGATCATGTTGAACTTGATCACAATTCAACTAAACCCATAGCTAATCAACCCTTTTACAATCATGTTCATCCCTATATATAAGCTAGGTTGTGTCTTCCATCTCGGCTTGCAAACTTTCTTGTTCTGTTGCAATCGTTGTTTCTTAGCTGGCGTTGTGTTGTCTTTCACAATTGATTTTTGTTGCTCTATTGTCCAGTTTCTTCTAAATATTGTGAAAACCATACTCATTCAAAAAATTTGTGATTCCTTATCCAAAAAATGAAGGACCCAACAGGATTCAACCACAAACCTTGACTCGCCCTCGAGTCAAGTGTTTGGTTCTTTCGCAGATTCCTGGAGAACCTGTTATTTTCCCTTGTCCTCCTTGTCTTCTTCCTTATTCTCTTTTGTTTTTGATTTCTCTTCTTTTGCCTATTCAAAAAAAGGGCCCAACTATGGGACTAAATGCAAGGATCTCTCCCTTACTCCTTGAAATTTTCCAACCTTATCCTTCCACTTCCTGGCGAGGAGTGATGCCTCTGCAATAAATTGTTGGGTCGCCTCTGTACTACACCACTTTGGCTTGGACGCGACCAACAAGTTCCACTCATAATTTTTTTTTCATCAACTTGATGCATTTGCATGTACATTTTCTAAATGACAGGTTAGAAGTCGCGCAACACTTTCATTTCTATTAAGTGTGCCTCAAAGAGGGTGTTCAGTTCATTGTCCGCATGTTGGATCTGGTTGAACTTTTGTTGTTGCTCCATTGGATCCATTGTGGACACAACTTTGTCATTCAGGATCTAGATCTTGGTGCGCACATATTCCAGGACTTGGTTTTGTCGAGCGATGATGCCCATCCAATCACTGACTTCTAGGAACATATTTGTGCATTCCACTGTGTACTTTTGTAGTGTTGCTAGGGCACTGTTTCCTTCCAGTACTATCTTCTGCATCTTCTCTTGTAGCTTTTGAGGTTGTTTCTCTACTTCCTTTTGAGTCTGTCGCAACTGTACTTCTGTATTATCAGCGCAAGTGGCGAGTTTTGTCCATGCCCCTTGGAGCAGCTCAATTTGATGCTCTGGCTCACCTGCATCATTGGCTTCAAGCAGTTCGAGTGCAACCTTCTGAATCTCCGACCAAGATTCAGCAAGCCTTTCCTTCACTCTTTCTAATATGCACTCAACCTAGATTTTTTAGTGTGCTTCTTGTGTTCTTCATGCTTGCACAAGTAGCGCTTCCACCCTTGTGACCTAGGAAGACCTCTCGTCCTGCTGGATCCTTTTCTCTAATTGATCAGTTGATACTCTGATTAGTCCAAATAAGTGCATCGTTGGCCATTGTACTAGGTCAGTGGATGAAGGGGATGCATCTCTGGGTGCTCGTGTCTGGAATGACAGTCCACTAGCCCTCGAATTATCTGAGCGGGTCTCTACCTCCTCCTTTGTTGATGGTCTTAGTGTGATCCTCAACCTTAGCATTAAGGGAAAGAGAGTCAGGACCTTTGTTCTGTATATGTAGAGTTGCATCAGCTCTGAGCATTGCTAAGGGTTCTGGATAACCCACTCCATCTATCCTCACGCAGATGTCGCACTCTACCTGGGTGTTGATTTGGGTTCCTTTTGAACCTCTGGTATCTCCTGCCCTTTTGTTGCATCTGCTTCTTACATTGTGATTTCTTGGTCACCCTCACCCTTGGATGGTGAGGGGATTTGCAGGTTTCTTTGGGCTTGCAGCTCCTCCATGGTTTGGGAGTCATTTTCTTACGCAGGAGGCATAGTCTGTTGGTCCTAGATGTCTGAGTTCTGACTAGTCAGTTGCATGCTCTACTCTGGTACTTTGGGGTTTGGACTAGAAAATTATGTTCTCATCTTCGGAAACTCATGGGTTGTTTCTGGGGGTTCTAACTCCCCTTTCTCTAGCTGATCGAGTTGCATCGGCACTGGGTTTGTGATTTGGGGTGGACTGGTGGTTTCTAGGGTTGGCGACTGGGATTGTGGTGATGATGGGGGGGATCAGTGATGCATGTGGATGGAAATGTTTCAAGATCAAGGGTGTCCTAAATGTGGATGATGGGGCCTTCTATGAATGTTCCGTGGGTGCAGGGTACGGTCGATGCAATGGGTTGGGGGTTCATAGGTTTATTCGGTGAGACATCAGTTCTCAGCTTCTTCATCATTGGTTCAATAACGAACACAACACTCAAGATCTTGTTGACGTCCTCACCTGAAAACATGATGTTACCTGGAAGCTGATGGAGGACCGGTAGCATTATTTTCTTACGCTCTAATGGTTGTGTCTCATCTTCCTCCTTGAAGTCTAATTGTGCCATAGATTCTTTCTTTTTTGGATTTGATCTTGTGCTCGGTCCTACCCCTACTTCTTTTCCTTTCTTCTTTAGCAGCTCGGTCGGTAGGGTGTAGTGCATCCCTAATTTAAGTGGGTTGCATTTAACTCCTGGCCACAACATTACTTCTTTGTTGAATGCCTCCTCATATAGATAGAATGACAACATCCTTGTATGGAAATCTTCCCTACTAACATGCCTCGGCCATACAAACGTATGGTGTCGGTTCATGGTGAAGGCAATGTTTCTTGTGTTACAGTTGACGATTTCCTATGGAATGCATAACCTCTTTGTTGTGTCTATCAGGCCATTATACCACTTAGAAAATGTTGCGAGGTTGAAGGATGCATTCCTGGAATCTGTCCTAGACTGCCAAGGCTCAAACATATTTAAGATGTGCCCCTTGTCTGGTAGTGTCGATGGTCTTCCCATAGGTGGCTTCCATTTGTACATTGCAAATTCCATCAATAGATATCCATAGGTGAAGGTTCCTCCCTTCTCTTGTGCTTCCTCGCATGCCACTAATAGTTCCTCCAGCAGGTACCTACACCAGTTGAACACAGCGTCATTGGTGAAAAAAATTTCTACTGATAGTGCATATACCATGCATTCTCCCTTATAGTATGATCTCATAACCCTATTGGCTATGATGTAACAACTTGTCTTGACTGTTTCTGGTAGTATGGGGTCGATTGTTGTTGTGCGTCCCCCCCTTTTTGTGTTGAATTTTTCATACAAGATGAGCTCTCCTTTTATTTTTTCGTGCTTACCAGGACCCTGGAATCCTTTCGACACATACTCTTCTTCAAAGGATAGTTCGATAAGCTCATGGATATCTTCAGCATGGATTGGATACCACCTATCCAACCAGAGACTTCGGTCATGCACTCTGCTTATTAGAAACTTTATGCACCACACAACCTCACTAGTGGTACCGAATACTGGTAGGTCTCTAAGGTTCATGATGGTCGAGTTGAATAAGTTGAAAAATTATGTTTTTGGCATGAATTGCATGCCTTCCAACTCATCTGGAACCATATCTCAGAAGACGTCTATGTGCATCTGGGGGAACAAAACTGGATCTGTTAGGTCAAGATCGAGGAGCTTAACCTGCTCCACCTTCCCCTTGGGATTACCCATGACCTCGACTCGAGGGTCGCAGGGCTCATCTGGTACTGCATCCTTAGACATGGATCTTCAACTTTTTGTGGCTCTCAGCATTGTGGATTATGAGTTATCACAACTTCTATGATAAGATAAGGACTAGGGCCATGACTATAGGTTTCACAATTGTACAGCCTTGCTCGCTCTTCAGAATTCAAAATTTACTAGTCTCTTTTGAAAATGATGGGTGTTATGGCGAATTATCAAAAGCTTATACTTGGCTTAGCAAGAAAGTTTATCAATAACTACGGTTCATCATGATTGTATGGACACAAATGGATCTGAGTTGTCTAACGGGACGGTTGAATGGGTTAAATTCTATTGGACGATCCTAGAATTTACTTGGGCGAGTTGGATAGGGACATGGTCGGTTTCAGACCTTTCTATTTGATGGGTGGGAATCCTGACATGAATACTGAGGGCATATGCGTGTATCATGGATTTATGGCTTAGACGGGGTACTGTAATGGAAATAAAGTTTGTGACTAGACTGGGTTCGTGTGGTCACATGGACTAAGATCGTATTCAGATTCGTTCTCCCTCCGACCACAAAGAGGATCCTCTTCATATTAATGATTGTCATTAACGGTTTATTTTATGCTTCGAATCCTGCGTTGCTAAGTCATTGGTTCTGTATCAAACAACACTTAAATAGAAAATGAACTATGTGTCACGGTGCAATACTACACACATTGACTTTATTAACTGAATTTACAAAAAAATCATAAAACTCAAATCTAACTATTATACATGCTCCTTCGAACTAGAGCAACGGTCCCTTTTTCTCAGTTTTGAGACATATAGGGTTTCAGGCAAGCAACATTAACCCATCCTGGCTGCAGCATACCATCCAGTTCCTCAAGTCTAACTTCTCTTTAGGTTTGGATCTCCACAATTATAAATGGTCCCAGCCAATGCATGTGCAACTTGCCAGGATGCATCTGGTACCAACTATCGTAGAGTAGAACCTTGTCTCCTTGCTAAATACCTTAGTATTAATATGTTTTTCATGCCAAGATTTTTGTCTTTCTTTTTCAACTGACTAATGGAAGTCTACTATAAATCTAGTTTCCTCAAGTTCTTGAAGTTCCATAAATCTCTACATAAGTGATTCCTCCTCCGACATATGTGTGATCTGTGCAATGTATAAAGTTGGAGTGATGAATTCTATAGGCACCACTGCCTCTTTTCTATAAACTAGATGGAACAGTGTGTACCTATAGAGTTTCTTTGTGGTTGTCCTATAATCCCATAGTACTGCTAGAACTCTGTCGTCCCAGTCTTCCTAATTTTCACAACACACTTTTGTCAATCCTCTCTCCAGAATCTTGTTGAATGCTTCTACTATTCCATTGGCTTGTGGGTGGTAGGGGTTGCTTTTGTGATGTTGGATCAGGAACTTTGTTGTAATATTTGTTATAGTTTTACTAATTAAATGAGCTCCCTGATCACTGGTTAGGCTCCTGGGACATCCAAATCGTGTGATAATATTTCAAAGATGAACCTACCAGCAGTATCATTCAAACAGTCCTGAACAGCTGTTACTTTAGCCCAACGCATAAGGTAGTCGTTTGCGGTGATGATGTACCTAGCCTTTGAATGCTTGGTTCTTGGGTTGATTGGTCCAATGAAGTCAACTGCCCACTTCTCAAATGCTTGAAGAGATCGAACTGGTTGAAGTCGTAATTCATCTCGGCATAATGGATTACCTACTCTTTGACATACATCACATGATCTAGCATATACCTTTGCATCCTTGAAGAGTGTTTACCACCAAATTCCAACTTGTAGAATTTTTTGTGCGGTGGACTTTCCTCCTACGTGACCTCCCGCAACTTCACTGTGGTATTCCTAGAGTATATCATGTCTTTCATGATCCAGGACACATCTTCTGAGGATACTATCTAGTCCTAGTTTATACAATTGTCTCGCAATCAACTGGAATCTGTTTCTCTAACAACCATGTGGCATTTCTGGGTTGCAGAATATGTTTATGGGAAGACACCTGTACTTAAGAAGAGTGTTATGTCCTCCAGGTATTCTGGTATGGCCTCAACTCAGAGAAAGTCTGCATCTGGGAGCTGGTCATCAACTGCTCCACCACTTTCCCCTTACTCTAGTCTGGACAGGTGATCAGGTCCTACATTGCATCTTCCCAGCTTAAAAATAAACTCAAAGGAAAACTCCTGGAATAACAGCAACCATCTACAAATTCTCCCTTCCAACACAGGTTTGTTAACTAGATATTTCAATGCAGAATGATCAGTAAAGAACTTGAAATGAGAACCTAACAAATAATGTCTAAATTTCTACAAAGCATAAATCATGGCTAGACCCTCCCTTTCTGTCGTTGTGTAGTTGCGCTCATCTTGCGAAAAATTCTAGCTCACAAAGTAGATAGGATGATCCATGGCTCCATCTCCAGGTTGCATTAAGATAGCTCCTAAGGCAATTCCTGAAGCGTCTACATGGACATGAAATTCATTTTCCTAGTTTGGGAATATTAGAATCGGTATTGTGTTGAGCTTCTCCTTGAGTGTCTCAAATGCTTTATCACATTCTGGACTCCATTGGACCATTTCATCCTTTTTCAATAGATTTTCCAGAGGTGCAGTAATGTTGGCATATCTTCTAATGAACCTGCGATAGTACCTCGTGTGTCCCAGCGTGGAGCGCAACTACTTTGCACTCGTAGGTGGTGGCATTTTCACAATAACCACAAATTTGGTTGGATCTACCAATACTCCTTCTCACTATATTATGTGGCCCAACAAATTGCCATGCCGTACATAGAAGATACGCTTCCTAAGATTCAATGAGATCTTCAATTCTCTTCATCTGTCAAACATTAGTCGTAATAGCGCTACATGTTCCTTGAGAAAACTATAGATAGTCTAATCATCCATATAAAATTATATAAAATTGTGAGTGAACTCTCTAAATGTTTCTATTACAATCCTGGAAAAGACTGCAGGAGCATTCTTTAAGCCAAATGGAATCACATTATATGTGAAAGATCCCCATTCTGTTATGAATGTGCTCTTTTTTTTGTCGTCTTCGGCGATCCTGATCTAGGGGTACCCTGAAAATCCATTTGTGAATGAGTATGATTCCTTCTCCACAACCTGTTCTAGCACCTCATCAGTGAATGGTGTCAGTAAAGGTTCATGCACACAAGTAGATTCAAGGCTTCTATAGTCTACAGAGACCCTAATATCCTATGTGCCTTTCTTTCTTTGAATAACTATTGGGCTGAACTATTCTTCTTCTTCCACTGAGAAAATGAGTCTTTCTTCCAAAATTTCATCTATCTCCTTCTTAAACTTCTCTTTTACTCTAAGGTTAAGCTGGTACGGTCTATGTATCATAGGATTGGATCCTAGTTTTAGTTCAATTTTCATTTCTCCCATAACTCCTTTGATTCCCTTTAACTCTGCGACCACATTTTCCTTTCCCTTGATGTACGATATACCAAAATCGTACTCACTCATAAACTCACTCCATCGCCTTTGCCTGGAATTCAAATATCTTTGAGGGAAGAGATGTTTTAAACTTTGATGGTCTGTTTTGAGTTCAAAGTTTCGCCCAACAAGGTAGTGCCTCCAAAGTTTCAGAGCTAGCATTACAGCTGCCAACTCTAAATCATGAGTCGCGTATGACTCTTCGTGCTTCTTCAACTTTCTTGACGCATAAGCTATCACTCCTCCATCCTGCATTAGCACGGCCCCTAACCCTTGCTGCGAGGCATCCGTGCAGACTGTGAAATCTTTTTCCATATCCGGCACCCGTAGAATTGGTGCACTAGTTAGTAACCTCTTAAGCTCAATGAACGCCCTATCACACTCCTCTGTCCATTCATACCTAACCCCCTTGCATTGCAAAGTGGTGATGGGTTTCACTATTTTTGAGAATCCTTCTACAAATCTCCGGTAATAACCCGCTAGCCCCATGAAGCTTCTCACCTCATGTGCATTTTTCGGCACTGGCCACTCCATAATGGCCTTTAC
>ML812480.1:16310-29766 GCA_009831015.1 Picea engelmannii
ATTATGATGTTAATGGTTTATACATGAATATGCAGGGTATTTAACATTATCTTTGTCATGGCTAAATTCTCGTTGGATTGTTTAATACATACCTTCCATTTTTCCATTGAGATTAATATTGGGTTTATACCACTCAAATTGTCCTTTGTTGTCAAGTGCCATTGAGATATCATCCATCACCATCGAAGGCATTCACACAACCACCAGCATTATATTTGAGTGTTTCATAGATTAAAGATAGTTTCTTTCTTTCATAGGATAGAATATAGTTTTATCGTCATTGTAGGGTAGTTAGTCTTTTTCTTCAATAGATTTAAGAGCAGTTTTGTTTATCATAAATTAGGCATTTAGTTGGTAGTCCTTCTTGCTTTCAATAAAATTAATTTCCTTTCATGCATTAGAAATAATTTTGCATCAAGCATTTAGTCCACTTGTCTCTTAGGCTAGATAGTTGTTCAATAAGAAGTCTTTGCTTGCTTGTCTATTTGCTTTAGTAGGTTAGTTAGGTGTCTTTGCTTACTTGTCTATTTTCTTTATAGGTTAGATAGGTGTCTTTGCTTATTTGTTCATTTATTTTCTTTCATAGGGTAGTTGCTCATTGAATGTAGATTGGAAAGTTAAGATAGTTTTCTTTTGTCACTTGCTTATTGATATGCTTAGGTAGTTGCTTTTGCTTATTGTCATGAACTAGTTGCTTTAAAGTAGGGTTTTCACTTGCTTTTCTTAGAACCATCCATCAATCCTTGGCCCAAAAATACTTAGGTTAAATAGTTCCAATTTGTTTGGTAGGGTTTGCTCATTAGATAGTTTTTCTTTAGTAGATTAGCCTTAGATAGTTTCTTTCATTAGTTAGATTATACTCCTACCAACCTTTTACCTTTGGCATATATTTTGCTACAACTCTAAGTTTACTTACCCCGGGTTGACAATTTAATTGAGGGTAGTTTAGTGTCTTTTTTAGTACATATAAATCACCTAACATTTTGGCACCGTTGCCGGGGACTTGTTAAACATATTGTTAGGTGATTTAACGAACCCTAAGAAGGAGTGGTTCAGTCCCATATGGGTCTTTCTATGTTTTTTTAATGAGTCCAAAGAGAGAAAACTCAGGGGTTTTTCATGTCTAGAGAGTCTGAAAAACACTTAAAGAGAACTCTCTCAGTTCATTTTTTTTAAATTAGTTCGACGAGACCGAAAAAGTGATAACCTACCGCCCATCGAACATTTTCTTCAAATACTTTTACGAGCGTGAAAAGAACAAGGTAGCTCGACAATATTTTCATTTTTATAGAGCATGAAAAGAGCTTAAAGGATATTCCATGGGTTTTGTTTTTCATGTTACTATGACAAGTACGAAAAGACGATAAAAGTATACTCGGTTGCATTCTCATTGATTTACGAGTGTGGAAACAAACAAAGACTGAGCTCGAGGTTTTTCTTGAAAAAGCTAAAAAGTATTTGTACATGTGACAAATGTAAAAACAAATTAATAAAACTATCTGTATTCCATCTTTCAGGCTCTTAGATCATTCATCTGCGAAAAAATACAACACTCACAATACCAATAGAACATTAGGTTTTAGGTAAAAATGAATAAAATAATATAAAAATTGAATAGAAAGAGTAAAAAGTGAATAAATATAGGTGAAAACCCTTTTTTACCATTTCATTGTCATTTTACCCAAAACTTGTCCAAAAACCATTTTTTACCTCAAAATTCCTCTGTCGATTGTGGGAGGTACAGGCAACTATTCGACGAATGACTTCCGCCAAAAATGTAATCTCCTTGTCCTCTGTCTTTTCCATGGATTAATTTTCTTTTTCACTGGTTAAAAAATAGATTTTGAGTCGATTTTTAATCCGGTAGGTGCGTGCAAGAGCCGCCGTTGGTGGTGTATATTGGGCCCTACGAAAACCATAGGTTTCCACAGGCGGCCTTTGGTTCACCTGTGGAAATTCCGCACTGCGTAAAAACTCCACCTATGGTGGGCGAAAGTCAAAATTTCGTATGCATGTTTAACTAATAAAAAATTACCAAGCATGTGAAATAAAGATGTGAACTTTCTTCTTATGGCTTCACTGCAGGTATTGACCATCAGAATGTTGGAGTGGAGAGAGAGAGAACATGGGGACGATGATTTCATCACTGGGAATGAACCGGGCACAGTTAATGCCCTCCGACAATGCAGGCTTATGAAATTCTTCAAGATCCAGGGCATGAGAGCCCAACTGAGTTTGCTTGAGTACTTGGTCCATATGTGGGATGTGGATCAACAGGTGTTTCATGTGGGAGCCCGCATACAATCCCTAGATATCGAGGATATCTATTTTTTGACGAGATTATCACGTCATGGATCCCATGTGACATTGATAGGAGGCAGAGGTGGCGGTCTACCAATGAGTGAGTACGTCTGCCGATATTGTGATCTCGAGGCCGAGAGACGTAAGGGAAAGGTTGCCATTAGGGGTGTCTGGGATTTACCCTTACAGACTATTTTGTTCACTATCTCACATATAGTAGGGAGTGCATCTCCTCACATGGCCCTCCATAGTTATTTTCAATATGCAGTGGAGTACATGGAGCCCCGGGTATTTAACTGGTCGGACGGGGTTCTTCGTAGTATGAAGAAACAACTGACAAAGTGCAAGAAAGGTGAACTGAAACAGTTCAGGTACAGATCTATTTTAGTTTCCTTCTTCCTTGAGAGGGTTCCACACTTGCACTTACAGGTAGAGTGGGGCTTGCCGGCCCCACGAGATCCAAGGATGAAAATATGGTGTGACCTCATGGCTCGACACATAGCGGTCCCCATTATCAAATACAATGACGTGTTCTTCAACTAGTTGAGGCCTTTGCCATTGATGGTAGACGACTATGTGTATTCCGGCTTGGATTTCAGAGGCGACCCAGACTTGGTTTTGCCTGAAGATTCTCAGTGGGGGGATCTAGGTAAGAAGTAATTTTTTGGTTTTATAATAATTTTGTAAATTTTGAAATATGAAATGTTTTTATATGTTTTTAATCTGAGGACTAATAAAAAACTCTTTGACAATGCAGATGTAGGGCCACACCGGGCTCCAGGCACATCCCCCATCCAGAGACGAGGGGAAGCAGCTGAGGCAGCAGGATGGAATGCTTGTGACTACAAGGCAATTGAGCAGAACCTGAAGGGGTTGATAGCAGATATCCCAGACATCTCTATCGATGAGATCTCGAGACATTATGAATGCCATACTATGGACACATCTGGTTCTATTAGTCAAATTCTCCGTAGGGTAGCACATACAGTTGTGTGTTATCGTTAGCGACATCCGTGATGCCATTTTGTATATGAAGCCATGTGCTTCACATTTTGATATTTTGGTCTTCGGACAAAATCTTTTTGTAAAACATTTTTATCGTTATATATACATAAGGCTTCTACTGACTTACTTTGCTTTATAGACAAACTGTGGTTGGATTTATAAATGTCTCAAATGTCTGTCTAACACATAATTATCTAATGCATCAATTAATGTATTTAGACATCTAGGAATGTGTTGATATTCAATATAATCAAAATGACGTTCCAAGAGGCAAATTTGTAAATATACCCTTAACAAAGTAGGACTTTGGATAGGATAGACATTACTTAAATGTAGTACTACTAGCTGTGAATCAAATTGTACAACTAGGCGAAGGACTCTAAGTGAAATAGTGTCGGTCAAGAATTCAATGACTGCACTATATTCCACGATATTGTTAGTTGCACGACTGAGACAAATAGTGTGTAGACTGATTAATTCATTCGTAGGTGCATAGATTTCCCAAGCAACAGATGCTAAGTTTTGAGTACTACGACTAGAGCCATCGACGAAGCCAATATAGGGTAGCAAAGACATCGACATATGGAAACCAAGCACAATGCAAGGTAAGCAGTTGGGGGTCAAAACCAAATAACGAAAAAGAACACAAAAGTAGCACACAAGAGTATGATATAGTAAAAAATACAAGCACTCATGAAAGGATAAACTAAGCATAGTACTTCTTCAAGTAAAGCCTATTTTTGGGTTCACTCAAAGGAATGCCATCATAATCTACTAGCTCATAGGCTCCCTTCTCCAACACTCGTTTGATGATATAAGGGCCTCGCCACATAGCTTCGATTTTTTTGGCCCCTAGTAAATTAGGATCTTCTTCATAGAGGAGAACTAGATCATATTCAGAGAAAACATGCGGCTTAACATGCTTGTCCTATTGGGCTTTGATGCGTTTTTTCTAATTTTCAATAACCAGGATGGCATCACGACGGGTTTCATCTAATTGCATTAGATACAATAGATATTGTTCTTCGATAGAGGTGTTTGGGAGAAGTTCAACGACTAGCTTCAAAGATGGTATCTCACATTCAATCGACAGGACAACTTCAATACCATACACTAATTGGAAAGGTGTAAATCCCGTGACAAACTTCACGGATGTCCAATAGGCCCATAATGCTTAAAATAACATCGTGTGCCAACTTGTCTTGTGAATTCCTATTATCCGTCGAAGAATGGTGATAAGAACTTTTTTTATAGCTTCAACTTGGCCATTGGCCTGCAGGTAGTAGGGGGTTGAGTTTTCATGCCGAAGACACAACTTTTTGGTAAGCTCGAACATCATGAAATTTTGAAAATGGCTACCGTGATCAGTAACGATAGCTTGCGGGATTCCAAATTGAGTGATGATGTGATTAAATATGAACATGGCTATAGTTTTTCTAGTATTATCGAATGTAGGCATCACCTCGACCCATTTTGTGAAATAATTCACGACTATGATGATGTATCCATGCCTTCCAATTGAGTGAGGGTTACATGTCATGAAGTCAATGCCCCATTTTGTGAAAGGACCAATGAAAAATACAGGGTGTAAAGGAGAGAGGTGAGATATTATCTTGTTATTGTACGTTTGACAAGCATGGCACTTCTGGACGACAGTTATATAGTCTTTAAACAAAGAAGGCCAGAAGTACCCTGCTCGTAAGATATTTTGGGCAGTGGCATACCCAAACATATGAACACCACATGCTCTAGAGTGGCAGTCATTCAAATCTTTCTCAGCCTCATCATAGGTGAGACATTGTCAGAAAATAGAGTCAACACCTCGGTGATAAAGAGTGTCACCGAGAATTATGTATTGACGGGCTTGATACTGTATACGACGACGGTCTGTACTAGAAAGGTTAGGCTGGAAAGTTTGAGTCTGGAGATAAATCATAATATCTCTGTACCAAACGTCATCATAATTGATCAGAAAAAGGGATTCATCAGGTAATGAATCCTCTGCCACATTTTCTGTCTCAGTTGAGGGAAGGTCACATATCAATTCGGAAAATACCAAAGATTTCTTAGACTTATCATGTTCAAACTCTAAGTTGAACTCCTGGAGAATCACTATCCATTTGGAGTACTTTCCCCCTAGAAATTGGTGTGTAAGGATATGATTAATAGGGTTGCAATAAAAAATGACAATGGTCTGTGTAATAGGATATAGTGACGAAAATGTTGGACAACTTGAATGTCTGCCAAGGCCAGTTTCTCCACATGTAGGTATTTGGCTTCGGTAGTCGTGAGACTCCAACTCAAATAATAAATTACATGTTCATCGTGTGAATCATCTTCTTGGACTAAAACCATGGCAATGGTAGAGTCTGAAGCAACGAGGTAAAGGAAATAGTCTTGACTATAATATGGTGGGAAAAGCAGTGGTGTACGGGTTAGGGAAAGTTTCAAATATTCGAAGGCTTTATTGGCAGTCTCATCCCATACGAATTCGTAATCTTTCTTCAACAGTCGAGTAAATCCTAGCATTAACTCGGCGTAATTGGGAATGAATTGACGCAAAAATTTTGCCTTCCCTTGCAAACTTTGGAGCTGGTGTAGTGTAGAAGGAGGAGGTAGATTAAGGATATCCTCAACCTTCAAAGGGTCCACCCTAATTCCATGAAGTGACACAATAAAACCCAGAAGTTGGCCAGACTCCACACAAAAAACACATTTGTGTGGGTTTAAACGTATACGATAGTAATGATAGCGAAGGAAAATGGCTCAGAGATGAGTCGGGTGATCTTGGCGACGCATGGAATGCATCGGTAGATCATCAAGATATGGTTGTATGATGTGCTTGATATCGTGAAAAGCATAAGGCATGGCACGTTGAAAAGTCTCACCAATTTTCTTCAAACCAAAAGGTAGTTTTCGGTAGGCAAAGGTACCCCAAGGACAAATGAAAGCAGTTTTGTGTTGATCTGTGGGAAACATGTTAATCTGATTATAGCCGGAGAAACTATCCATTCAAGAGAATATTTCACTCCCGGCACAATCGTTGACGATCTGTTCGATGAAGGGGGTTGGAAAATTGTCCTTAGGACAAGCTTTGTTGATATCCCTATAATCGACGCATACGTGGATCATGCCTTGTTTTTTGTTTACCGGAAATAGATTGGATACCCAATTGGTTAAATCCACAGGATAGATAAATCTAGCCTTGAGAACTTTTTCAACTTCGAGCTTGATAGCGGTGGCTTTACGAGGGTGGATGGAGTGAAGTCTCTGTCGAATGGGTTTAGCGTCCCGATAGGTCTTAATTTCATGCACAACGATATCAGGGTCAATACTCGACATCTCTTCATAGCTCCAAGAGAAAACGTCACAAAATTCTTGAAAAATAGCTTTATAAGTGACGACTTCATCATCGGAACAAGTGGCTCCAATGTGAACATTTTTGACAACTCCAGGTTTAATGGATATGTCAAGGGGAACGGTGGGTGAAATGTTACTCAAGTTCTCTTCGTAAATCACATCATGTGTTGACTCGGGAACAAAGGAAATGACAACAACGACCGACAGAGTTGAAATCCATTGGTAACTCTCTATGGTGTGCTGCTCTAGGAAGAGAATGGAACAATGATGTCCATCATCCCATGGGGTGTCTTCCATGGACATAACTGACATGATCATCTCATCCATAGGAAAGATGATGTGAAATAGATCGAGAGATGAATCACCAAGAGAGGGAGTGGAAGGGGTTGCCTATTGAATGGCTTGATAAGCGGATTCAACCAGACTTAAGGGAATTTGTTCGCCATAGCGAAGATAATCACTGGGGTCAAGTACTATCCACGGGTCATGAGACACAGGGGTTTCATGAAAAGAGGTGGAAATCATGTTGATTGAGGCGAAAAAAGGAGGTGGAATATCGGGTGGTGGGATTCAGAATGTACCCATCAAAGTTGAATCTTTTAGAATACCCACACCGACATTCTCATACCCGAGAGGTGTCTTCAATATGAATGGTATGTTTCTAGTAAGAGAATCAGAGTTAAAAAAGGCCAGTTGGTCAACGGTAACTACTTTTCCTTGGTGTGGGAAACATAACACGTATAAAAGTGTGGACACAAATGCATGCATGGAATCAATCCAGCTACAACCAAGTAAGAGGTTATAGTCAAGAGGCACATCAAATACCTCGACCTCGACCTCGATCTATTTGCCTTCCAACGTAATAGACAACGAGGGAAGAACATTGTAGGGTTTAAAACCAGAACCATTGAAGGCCTTAAGTGTATTGTGTGATTTAGTGAGGGGAGGAGACCCGATGACTTTCCAACAGGTAACAGACATAACACATGTTGAGGCACCCTCGTCAATAATAGTTCTACAGATACTCTTGTTTTCTATGACAACTTCAATCTGAAACGCTAACTAAGGGGGTATCCTTGGAATGTGATCTTCCAGGTCAAAGATTATCAAATTCTCATCTGTGGGGTCAATTCCACCGATGGACTTTAACAGTGCCTTATGTTGAGTGAGACAACTTTGAAGGACTTCGAGAGTTGACATCGTGGAGGGTGCTTGCGCAAGAGATTCTACAATACTGTAGTTTTGAGTAGCCCGCACATGAGGATTAAAGGAAGACTTTCGAACAACGCCCTTTGGGGGGGGGCGAAGAACTATATCGGGACCCGATCATTCGAGATGAAGAGGATTGTTGGTAGGTGAAGTTGAGGGAGGTGGTTGAACCAATGAAGGTGGTATATCGTCAACTTTCTCCTTTGAGGGAGAGTAATCTTTGGCATGAGTTGCGATGGCAACATCGTTCTTTTTTGAATCACCAGTACACATAAGGACATACGAAGTGGTGGAAGGAGAGGGTTGTTCATGAATGAACAATTGGGCCTACTGTTGAGAAGGGAAAGTTTGTGAAAAAATGACAGGTGTGGGAGGCTTTCCGGTCCCTTGAAGGAACTTAGTGACCTCGACACGTCTTGGACAATATTTTGTGTAGTGATCGTTACAATAGATAAGGAAAGGATATCTCGGTTTACAATTATCCTTATCATCAACAGGTTACATTTTGGCTTTCTTGGATTGCGGATTATTATTTTTATCCTCCTTATTCTTACCCTTTCCTTTTTTAGATTTATTTTTGCTGACAGGGGTAGATTGAACAGAGTTAACCTCAGAAGTTTTACTGGTGGAAGGAGTAGGAGTTGGAGCACTTTGAACATTACAAGCAGTATATTTGGGATTGGTGTGAGAGGCATGCATGGATTGAGGTTGAGCATGGAAGGTGCCAATCACACCATCAGTCGCATGAGAAGCAACAGGGGTTTTTGAGGTAGTGGTGGTACAAGGACAAGGAGTGTCAGGGAGAAAGTTGTAAAGAGTGCCCGTTTGAGAATAAAGGAGATCTAGGTACTGAGCACGACTGATCGACTACTCTTCAGTAACAACTCCACCCATGGAAATATCACAAGAGATTTTATTCATGAATGATTTGGTGAACCATTCAACCGTTAACTGATCAGGAAGGTCGAGTTTGATCAAATGTCATCTTCGTCTCCACTCATGGATGTGATCGAAAATATGAGTGGCCGAAGATTGCTTAAAGGAACTCAAAATCTCGATTCCTGTCTCGTAGCAGATTGGCAATTGGTAATGTGTGAGAAAATCCATATCTAGGGTATTGAAGTTGTTGAAGAAGCCTTGTGGTAATTCTATGTACCACTTTGCAGCCGAACCCGTAAGAGTTCGTTGGAAGAGTCGTAACCGAATGGAGTCGTCCATCAAAGAGTTGAACAAACACCAAAGGTGAAAAGTCATAACATGGTTGTTTGGGTCTTCTCCCGATTTACTGTCAAATTTGGTAATGTCAGATGGTAACTTGGTTGGTATAACATGCCAATGGGGAGAATGTGAGATAGGATCATTCAAGATTCTAGACAAGTCGGGTAAATACAAAGTGGATAAAAAAGGCAACTGTCTATTTATGTGAGGATACTGGTGACTTTGGGGAGGAAGTCCCGTTGATATACCAGTAGGACAGTAAGCAGTCTGCATGTAAGGTGAAGGTCCTGACAGATTCAAACGTGGATGTGGAGGCATGTAGCCCATAGGGTTGTGCTGATTGGAGATGTTCCCTTGAAAAGGGATACTAGAATGAACGTTCAAACCCCAAGTTGGATTTAACAAACCCGGATATGGTTGGCCAAAACTAGAGGGTACAAAAGAGGAAACTTGAGGATTTTTCCCCTCAGACGATTTTGGATTTCCTTGGATGAGAAGGTTCCAATATTGGGCTAGCAATCTTGGTATGTTCTGTCCATAGGGTGGGTTATAACCTCCAACTGGGGGTTCTCCTCCAAGTGAGGATTGTGCCCCAATTTGAGTTTGACCCCCAAATTGAGGTTGCCCCTTAGGGTTAGATTGACCTCCAATGGGAATCTAATAACCAGAAGTGAAAGACTGAGTGGTGCCTCCAACTGGATTGGAGCCACTTGGGCCATATCCTCCAATAAAATGCGGATAAGACCCTCCGGAGAGGACCTGGGAAGGTGTTGGAATGAAACTGACAACAACATTGTACCTAGGAGGAACGAAAAGTGTAGAAGATTTGGATGGAATATGGATGGAAATAGAATTATTCAAAGTGTGATACCCATGAGGAAGTGACGGGATAGGCCTAGATGAAAGTGGTGTACCAATGGGAGCTTGGTTAACCACTGTATTCCCAGTGGGAATAGTCGTAGCGTGTGGGACCATCGTAGAATGGGCCATCTGGAGAGAAATAACCGAGCTAGGACCAACTGACTATGTGTCTGAAATGACAGGGATATGGATAGTTGTTCCAACAAAGTGATCTAGAGGTATCGTGTAGGTAAAAAACATTTCGGGCAATTGTGAGACAATAGGTGAATCATGGCCCACCCCCAAATTGTCGTAAAGGTATCGCACCGTGTGTTGTGGGGATCCAAATATGTTAGTGGTAAAAAGATCTCTAGGGCCTGTAAGGGGTCCGGTTGGTATTTCAGAAGTTTCAACAACAAGATCTCCAGATGAATTCAGTCGGAGAATACGTCTCTTGTATCCAGGAGGTATTCGGTAAGACTTTAGAGAATAAAAAATAATTCAGAAATTTTCTAAAGAGTCGTTTCTTTCCACTTGGGAAGTTGTGGCGTCCTGGACCTCACTCTGTTGAGGAGAGTCCTCTGGTGGATTAGTAGGCAAAGGGTGATAACCTTCCAGATATTCTGGGGGTAGCACTTTCATTCTACATGAATGACATGAAGGGTCAATGTTGGTCGAACCAAATATTTTACGGAAAAAATCTATGTCCAACTATGGAAACAAACATCACTCGCTAATAAAATCTAGGAATCAAACCAAGAAAACAAACCTTCTTATTTTGAAGTCACTAGTTGGTGATGAAATCCAACGTCGCGAAGTCAAGACAAGAAGGGGCTAGGATAGAGCGGGTGGAAAAGTTACGTTGACGATCTTCTTAACAGACTTACACCCTGGTGCAAGATCCCACACATAATCATGGGTATACCCTCCAAGGAGCCTGAGTGAGTCTGGCCAACGTCGATTCCAGGTACCGTGAAGACTTTCCCCTCCACAGTCACCTTGTGTAAGACCCTAAAAATATAGGCTACTAAGATTACCAAGAAAAAAAGTGATGCCTGGGGAAACAATCGATAGTCTGATCCACTTGCAAAGGTAGGGTATCTAGCCCGAAATCAACTCAAAAGGATTCCACTCATCATTGTGGGTATACCTTTTAAGAGACCCCCATAGTACGCGTAATCTCTACAGCAAGACCAACAAAGCAGGGTGAGTAAATCTGCCAGTCTCAATGCGACCTCAGGTTTGACCCTTGTGTGAGAAGGGCTTCCCAGGACAAAATGTTGCCAATGGATTTGAACACTCCCTATCACAAGATGCTACAATGTGTTTTATGATTTGGAGGGTGTGCCTCACAACCTATTCCAAAGCGCTAGCCTAGCTAATGTTGGTGTAAAAGATCCCTAGAAAATAAAAGTTACAAATTAAATTTTATAATTATGTAGTGTTTTAGAGGCTGTTGTTTACACAAGAGCAAGATGGAGATGAAACTGATGTTGTATGAGACTTTCACCCAATAATATGCAAGAAGAGATGAGTGATGCAATGTTTCAGCTCGATGAACTCTAATTACAGGAGGGAGAAAGTACTTTTTCGGAAGCACGAAAGATACAAAATGTAATTTATTTTTCTTGAATGAACACGATTTCAAACAATCATAAGCAATGAAATTTCTCAATTTGTTCTCTTGTAAAAAAAAAATTTTGACTGCAATTTTTTTTCTTATGAATGATTACTTAAAAGAATAAATGACTTTAAATTCTTCCTTTCTAAAACCAAATCATGTTTATAATGAAGAAAGGACAAGTAATCAAAGAAAACATATACACTCAACAAATACCCAAATCAAACTTTCAATGAAGATAAAAGTAAAGATGACAAAAAAATGTTTCACTAAAGGCAAATGAAAATGAATTTCCAGTCACAAGAAATACAAAAAATGTAATCAATCCAAAACCTTAAATTCAATAAAAGACATTTATCAATCAAGCACTCAGATCCACAATCAGAGATTATATCCTTGTTGATAAAAACCAAGAAGTAAAACTTGTAAAAATGACAAAGAAGGGTGTTCGATCTCTGAAAACCAATAAAAAACAAGTCTTAAACTCAGAAAACAGTCAGATACTGGCATCAAAAGTTCCTTCCAGGTGATCAAAGAAAAAATATGTATCAAAAGAAAAAAATAGCCAATCCAAAATTTTTTACAGACACTGTCACAGCCCAGTGGTAGGGTACAGTGAAGGAATCAAAGGTTTTCACAGTCTAGCTATAGGGTAGGGTGCGAAAAGTCCGCACTAGTCTGAACAGTCAGGATGCGACAATCAAAGGTTTTCGTAGGCTGTATGCGGGGTACAATGCAGAAATGTCTGTAAACAAAATAAAATTGGAAAAAGGACAAAGAGTCTAAGTGAAATTTCAGATCTAGAGAGTCTGGATGGATCCCCCACTGACTTAGAGACTAGATTAAAGTGAAAATAGGTAGGCTAAAGGAAAATGGACAGAAAAAAACCACAAACAAGTTGTATCCCCAACGGAGTCGCCAATTTTGTTATTGGATAAATCTGTAAATGCAGACATAAACTAATCTCCCTAGATCCACCTAGATCTAGAAGAAAACAAGACAGGACATGATGCTTTCCATAAGTTATAATCATCGAATTTACTACCAAAGAAGAGATGAGTGACATACCTTTGAATATCGCTTCCTTATATCTTTGTTGTCCCTGCTTCGCTCTGGTGCTCTTGTGAAATCGGATCTGCAATGACACAAACCAACCAAAGTGAAAGCAACAATAGTATATTCAATGAAAACTTAAACATGTGATCAAGGAGTCATGTAATAAAATGAGAATTATTTTATGGGAAAGAAACATGCCATCGTTTTATATTAAGTAAAAGTGGAAGATACAACCAAACCGCCTTGATGTCGCAAGTTCCCTTTTAGTGGCCCTTTGCTCCAACCCACACACACTTGCTCCGAACTTTCATGAAGATGATCCTGTTATAACCCTAAAATGCACCACACAGGTTTACCTGGCATCAGGCCAACTCATGCCTCTTCCTAGCCAAAGCCATGCTGAACAAATCCTCAAAAAACCACTTAAATCAAGGAACCCGCGCCCTAACCTTTCACTGAGCGCGGTTGACCGCTTTCTGGCCTTCTACTGCACGCGGGTGACCGCGGGCTAACCCACTACAGCCCGCGTTTACCTAACAAAGAAAAAAATCAGGAAAGTTTCCGCCGGGACGAACAACTTTTTGTCAGTTGACTGGAACTCTTCGCCATGCATGGCCGAGAGTTCGCCTAAAACCCTAGCTCCTTCTAGCCTAAAAAATGAGGGGTAGGGGTACTATTCAAAGGAGGAAAAATCATAGCAAAGAAACTCTGCCAAAATTGCCAAGTCCATTATTGTCCCAACCCTTTAGCCTTTCCTCAAGCTTTAGGAGAAGTTCAAGCACAACAGTTGGAGGACAAAAGAAGAGGAGGAGCCCAGGATCAGGATCGAGGAACGGTGGCCGGTCT
>ML812480.1:42807-67067 GCA_009831015.1 Picea engelmannii
ACCTTCTTTCCAAAAATCTTGGGAATACAAGAAGAAATACAAGATGGAATAGAGAAAGAAGGGGACTAAGCCACCATTCTTCACAAATAATCCTCAGGGACAACCAACTTCTAGAGAACCCAACACGATTGATACAGGGGGGAAGGCCAAGGAAACCACCCATTCAATGTTGGGGTTGTAAGGGAAATCATATGTATAAGGATTGGCCTCACAGAGGTGAAAAAGTGAGACTTGTTCACAATGTATAGAAAGATGAAATAGTCGAGGACATGGGAAGAAATGTACCTAGTATCTATGCATCCCTGAAAAACAGGCAAGATGAGTTTCAGTCACATATGATTGAAGTGGAAGGTATGATCAACAACCAAACCATTGCTATTTTAATTTATTCAGAATCTAGTCATAGTTATATAGATCCTAAGATGGTGGAAATATTTCACTTGCCAAGAATAAGGCATGGAAAATCTTGGTTGGTGAAGCTGGATACCAGATCCAAAAGAAAAGTTAATGATATGGTTAAGTCATGTCCAGTAGACATGAATGGGATGAGCAACATTGCATATTTGAACATCTTGCCTTTAGGTTCCTATGATTGTCTAATTGGTATGGATTGGTTGGACCAACACCATGCTATCCTAGATTGTTATAATAAGTAATTTACTTGTTGGGATGGAGAAGGGAACCTAAGGACAGTACATGGAATTCCCAAGGAAATAGTTTCGAGAGAAATCTTAGCATTGTAGTTGAAGAAAAGTTACAGGAAAGGGTGTCAAATATTTGCAGCTCATATGGGAGAGAGACACCTAAAGATAGGGTGTCAAATATTGAATATTATGCAGTCCTAAAAGAGTTTGAGGATGTATTTAAAGAAATACCAGGATTACCCCCTTAAAGAGACATTGATTTCTCCATCAATCTGATGCCTAGAGAAGCTCCAGTATCCAAGACCCATTACATGATGAGTACACTAGAATTAAAAGAATTACAAATACAACTTGAAGATATTTTGAAGAAGGGGTATATACACCCAAGTGTGTCACATTGGGGTGCTCCAGTATTATTTGTGAAGAAGAAGGATGGAACATTGAGACTTTGCATGGACTTCAGGTAGTTTAACAAGGTAACTCTGAAGAATAAGTATCCTTTGCCAATGATCAATGACCTCTTTGATCAGTTTAAGGATGCAATAGTATTCTCCAAGATTGATCTCAGGCCAGGTTATCATCAGGTAAGAATTAAATATGAAGACATCAACAAGACTTCTTTCAGAACAAGTTATGGGCATTATGAGTTCACAGTGGTGCCATTTGGGTTATCAAATGCACCAACTGTCTTCATATGTTTAATGAATGGTATTTTCAGAAAATATTTAGATAATTTTGTCATTGTATTTTTAGATGACATTCTTATATATTCTAAGTCAAAGGAAGAGCATGATCAACACTTGAATACAATATTACATGTATTAAGGGAGAATCAGTTGTATGCCAAATTGATAAAGTGCCAATTTTATCAGAACCAATTCATTATTTGTCACATATCATATCAGAGGAAGGGATAGTAGTGGATATAGAAAATATTTAGGCCATTAGAGGATGGACAAAACCTAAGAACGTGATAGAAGTCACATCCTTCATGGGCCTTGCAGGATACTACAAAAGATTTATTGCAGGATTCTCAAAGATTGCACACCCGATCACTTCCTTGCAAAAGAAGGGAGTGAAGTTTTAGTGGACATTGGAGTGTGATAAGAGTTTCCAACACTTGAAGCATTTATTAACCAGTGCTCCAATACTAAGGATTGTTGATCCAAATGAAGACTTCATTGTATGCACAAATGCATGTAAAGAAAGACTTGGTGGAGTCCTCAGTCAAAATGGGTATGTTGTATGTTATGTATCAAGGAAGTTGAAGGAGAATGAAAGGAATTATGCCACTCATGATTTGGAGTTGGATTCCATAGTGCATACCTTGAAGAAGTGGAGGCACTACCTCATGGGGAAAAGGTTTGAGTTGAGGACAGACCATAATGGTCTGAAATATTTATTTGAACAACCAACTCTAAATACCAGGCAGAGCATGTGGTTGGAATTTCTCGGTGAATGTGACTTTGATATAAAGCATATTAAAGGAAAAGAGAACAAGGTAGATGATGCACTTAGAAGAAGGGTGCATGAGTTGCATGCTACAACCATTGGCATGTACCAATAATATTTAGAGGACAAAGTCTTGGAGGCTGCAAAATTAGATTTGCTATACATAGAATTAATAACAAAATTACAACAAGGTATTTTGTAGCAGAAAAATGAAGACTACAAGCTCGAAAATGATGAAATTCTCATGTACAGAGGAAGAATTTATGTACCAAATTCCCAAGAATTGAAAAATATGATATTCAGAGAAATGCATAATGTACCTTATGCTGGACACATAGGGTATCAAAAAATTATTGCAGTTGTCAAGAGTCAATATTATTGGCCAGACATGAAGAAAGAAGTTGTTGAGTACATTGCCAAATGTTTGGAGTATCAAAAGGTCAAGGATGAACATAGACACCCAACTAGTTTTCTACAACTATTACCCATTCTTGAGTGGAAATGAGAAGCTGTAACAATGGATTTCATCACCAAACTACCCAAAACAAACAAGCAACATGATTATATCATGGTAGTGGTGGAAAAGCTTACTAAAGCTGCCCATTTTATTCCAGAAAATCTTACTCACAAGGCAACCAACATTGTTGATATTTATATAAAAGAATTTGTTTGACTACATGATATACCCAAGACAATTATGTCTGATAGAGATCCAAAATTTACATCAAATTCCTGGAAGGGATTATTTAAAGGATTTGGAACAAATTTGAATTTTAACACAACTTATCATCCAAAATCTGATGGACAAATAGAGATGGTGAATCAGGTGATTGAGAATATGTTGAGGATGTATGTGATGGATAAACCATCAAAATGGGAAGATTACCTACACTTAATAGATTTTTCTTATAACAATGGGTACCAAGCATCTCTAAAGATGAGCCCATTTGAGACACTTTATGGAAGAAGGTGCAACACACCTATAAGATGGGACAACCCAACAGATAGAGAAGTGGTTGGGATAGAATTACTCAGAGAAATGGAAGAGTAGATGCCGAAAATAAACCATAATTTAAAGGCTTCTCAAGATAGGCAGGAAAGCTATGCTGATAAGGGAAGAACTCACAGGGAATTTAAAATGGGTGACCATGTATTCTTGAAAGTGAAGGCCACATAAGTTCTTTGAAGTTGGGAAAATGTTCAAAGTTTGCAGCTCATTATTGTGAGTCGTTTGAAATCATATCGAGGATTGGGCCTGTAGATTATATGCTTTCATTACCTTCATCAATGTCTATTCATAATGTATTCCATGTATCATTTCTCAAAAAGTATATATCTGATGTTAATCATGTTATTGATTGGAATGTGATTTAGGTGGAGCAAGAAGGTGCTTTTCAAGTGCATCTAGTCTGCATACTGGACCGAAATATCAAGCAGCTCCAGAATCGAGCCATAGAGCTAGTAAAAGTACAATGGACCCGATACAGTCCTGAGGATGAAACTTGGGAGCATGAGGATTCTATGCGAGAAAAATACCTGCATCTTTTTGAAGAATTTTTAAAATTTTGGTGATAAATGTATATATATTGCATTGAGGACAGTGCATAAATAAGGGGAGGGGAATGTAATACGCCAAGACTGAGCCCCAATTGAAATTTTAAATATGTTTTATAGGCTAGTGAGCCAGGTTATTATAAGATAGAAGGCTTATGTGATGATTAGGCCGGAGAGCCTAGATGCTAAAGGCCAATGCACCTATTTTTGTATATGTAAACACTAATATCATTAATATAATTCATCGTTGTGTGTAGACCAACCACGATAAAAGAGTATGGGGTCTAAACTCCAATAGGAAGGGAAGGGGGTGGGGGGGTGATCCGAATTTTATGAGAAGAAGGAAATGACTACAGATTATTAACAGGTGCTTAACACAAAATAACAGAGATGCAATAAAATTGGTTTTCTATTCAATAAGGAAATAAGATGAAACTGTAAAATGTAGCGAAAACAAGCTTGCTGGAATGGTGGTGGCTTATCTTTGAGAAGAGATGTGACGACTGCGCTCATTCGCAAGAAGATTATTACAATGAGGCTCTGAAGGAATTTTTACAATAAATAGGAATGCCAAAAACACTATACATCCAAAAACCTAACCCTAGGAGATGAAGCGCCAAAAGTCATGTGGGCCCTGTTTGGGTAAGTTAGTACATCAATTTCCTGGGATCGTAACTTTTGCATATGATCTCCATTTTAGGCGTATTATAGCCCGTTGGAAAGGTATCGTAAAGAAGATTCATTTTAGGCACCATAAAGAAGGAACTTACATATTTAAAACCTGTTTTCCCCAAAAAACATTGTTTAGGGCCTCAAAACGACTTCGGAAGTGAAAACTGCTAAAAATAGTAAATTACCAAAATTGCCAGAAAACTATTTTGAGCCATTTGGAAAAGGTGGGTGGCCACTGATATCCACCTGGAGAAATCCTCCCTCAGGAATAAATTGTCTCCATTGCATTGAGTTCCCCCATTAGATGAGGAAATTTCTGCTGAATTTGGCCCCAGGTGAGCCACTTGCCTTGGTTCAAGAGCTGCTCTACTTTGACGACTCCATAAAGCTGGATCCTTTGCTGTCGAGTGCTCTTGATCTGTGTGTCCAAAATATGATCACTGGATTCTTGTTGTATGCAGTCGGGGTTGAGATCTGTTGGTGTCAGCTGTTCTACTACTTCTGAGGTGTCCAATAATGGTGGGAAATAAGGGCGAAGGAGATCCACGTTGAACACTGGGTGAAGGCCAAGGAAAGGAGGAATGTTGAGCTCAAAAGAATTATCCCCCATGGAATTGGTGATGGTTTACGGCCCATAACGGAGTGGGTGAAGCTTCCGATGGGGTCATGTAAGGCATTATTTCTACAAGTGCAACCAAACTTTGTTGCCCACCTAAAACTTATGTGGCACCCGATGTTGATCATGGCGCTGTTTGTACTTGTCATTGGACTTTTGAAGGATATCCTGAAACTGTTGGCGGATGTGCTGGATCTGCTCAATGAATTGGGTGGCTTTGTCAACTTCATTTGGAGCAGGGGATGAGTCGGTCGAGGTGACCGCAAGGGGAAGTGAAACATCTATGGGACCCAATAGTTGGAATCCCAACCCCACCTGAAAGGGGTTGTGGTCAGTTGAGCTATGCAGGGATCAGTTGTAGCTATGCTAGACATATGGAAGGCTCTCATCCCATGTGCAAGGGTGCTTTGAATTGTAAATATGAAGGATATGCACAATCATTCGATTTACGACCTCGGTTTGGCCATCTGTCTGGGGGTGGAAGGTCATGGATTTGGTGAGCTTGGTGTCCAGCAGTGACCAAAGGATTGACTAGAATGTGCTGAGAAATTGACTGTCCCGATATGAGAGAATGGTTTGTGGGAGTCCAAAATGTACCCAAACTCATTCAAAGAAGAGCTTGGCAGTGGCCTCTGCTGTGATGTTATTCTTGCATGCAACCAAAATCGCCATCTTAGAAAAGTGATTAACAAACACAAAAACACAGTCATTTCCCCGCTTGGTGGACGGGAGGCTCGACATGTAATCCATTGAGATGGATTCCCATGGCCTGTCAAGAGTAGGAAGAGGGGTGTACAAGCCATGTTTCTTAGTGGTCGGTTTGGCAATAGCACAGGTAGTGCAAGACCTGATATAATTGCTAACCTCTTGTCAAAGTTTTGGATAATAGAAATGTTTTTGTAGCATCACCACTGTCTTTTTGACACTGAGGTATCCTTCCACTCAACTGTAGTGGGTTTTCTAGATTGGCTTCACCTGCTCACTTGATGGAACACAGATATGGCCCAGACGACACAACAACCCATCCTGAAGATGGAAATTATCGACAACTGCGTTTGCGCACAACATTTGGTAGGTGGTTGTGAAGTTCAGGTCTGTCTCATAGATTTGGGGCCATCCAGAGGTCTCATGGCCGCAAGAGTCTAGCACCGTAGTGAGTGCTGTGACTGGGGGTTTGCTGAGGCAATCAATGACGTGATTGGTGCTTCCTGTTTTATTATTGATGTTGAGGTGGAATTACTGCAAGTATGTGGACCACTTTTGATGGCGGTCATTCTGCAATTTTCCTTGTGTTTGTATGAACTGTAGTGGCTTATGATCAGTGTGGATGACTATCTCCTTCCCAAGAATGTAATGTCTCCACTGGCGGCAAGCTTGCACAATGGATTACATTTCTTTTTTGTAAGTAGGGTACTTACGAACAACATTTGATAGTGTCTCACTATGATAGGCCACGAGGTGACCATGCTGAGTGAGAATGACTCCCACAACATAGTCTGAAGCATATGTCTAGATCTCAAAGGGCTACTGCAGGTCTGGTAGTGAAAGTACCGGGGATGAGCACAAGCGCTACTTCAAATCATCAAATTCTTGTTGTTGGGACTGGCCCCACAAAAATTTCACCTTACCACCACCCCTGGTTATTTGGCTGAGGGCCCATGAAATATGGGAGAATCCCAACACGAACCTGTGGTAGAAATTGGCAAGGCCTAAGAAGCTTCAAAGCTCAGTGAGTGTGGTTGGGGATAGCCAATCATGGATGACTTGGATCTTGGATGGATCCACATGTACGCCATGCTGATCAATGATGTAGCCCAGGTAATGGACCCTGTCCATGCCGAAGGATCATTTTTCCAAGTTGGTGTATAGCTTGTTCTGCCGTAGGGTGTGCAAAACCTGCTGAATATGTTGCAAATGTTCAACCCAAGTCTTGCTGTAAACGAGAATATCATCCAGATAAACCACTACAAAAGTATTGGTGAATGGTTGCAGGATATCGTCCATCATCCTCATGAAAGTGGTTGGATCATTTGTCAAACCAAAGGGCATGACCAACCATTCAAAAAGGCCTTCCTTTGACTTGAAGGTGGTCTTCCATACATCTGTCTATTCTATTAGGACCTGGTGGTAGCTAGACTTCAGATCAATCTTACTGAAGTATTTGGACCCCATGAGTTGATCAAGGAGGTTGTTGATTCAGGGAATCAGGTACCGATTTCTGACTGTGATTTTATTCAGAGCCCGATAATCAATGAAGAGTCGCCAGGTTCCACATTTCTTCTATACCAGCATGATTGGGCTCTCGCAAGGTGATGAGATGGGACATATTTTCCCCTTGTGGAGCAGTTCTTGGATTTGTCGCTTGATCTCCTCATTCTCTAATAGAGAGTGGTGATAGACTGGTCCATTGGGTAGCGATGCGCAGGGGGTCAGATCGATGGGGTGCTTGACTTGGTAGTGAAGATGTACCCTGGTAGGTGAGGAGAATATATCCAAGTATTCTTCCATGATATTATCTACTTGCTTCTCCTATTTGGAGAGGTCGACCGCAGAGACCCTGGATGTGGCTATGATATTTCTCTTATTCTAAGAGCGAATCATGAAGAAGACAAACTTCCCTGTCTGAGAGATGACCTTCCTACATTGATTAACATAGATCAAGGAAATAGCACTAGGTGGGACTGCCTCGGGTATCCTCTACAATTTTATGTTCAAAGTAATAATAACACTACGAGGCCTAGACTCATATACAACATGACGTTTCCATAAATAAGGTTGGCCCAAAAGAACATCACAAACTTAGAGAGGAGAAACATCACACAATACCTCGTCTTTGAAGGGCTTGATGTCGTACGACAATCGACATTGTTGGCTGATGCAAAGATCACTTCCTTGGCAAAGCCATCTAATGGTGTAGATTTATGGGTGCGACGTTGTCGATAGGGCCAACCGCTTGGTGACCTTTGCTGAGATGAGGTTAATCTAGCTACTGCTATCAGCGATGAAGTGCAACGGGGTGCCTTTTATGCACATCTTTGAATAAAAGATGTGCTCTCCTTATTTTGGCTCATCTGGTTCACTAGGTTGGAGCTTGGTGGTAGAAACCATGGCACTGGGTTCCACGTCAATGATCTGTCTTCCCCTTTCTGGTTCTGGCTCGGAGTCAAAACCCGCATCTGATTCAGAGGCTTTCACTTCGGCCACTAGCAACTGCTTTGAGCGACAGTCCGCATTGTTATTCCAAGGGCTCTTATGGAAGTCGCACCACTTCCCGATATATTTCTTTATCTTTCCATTGTACTTCCTTGCTTGCAGCTTGGACTGGTTGTCCTGATACTATCCATATTTTCTCTGTCCTTTATTCTGTGGGTTGGGGCCACCCTTTCCTGGATTGTTTTGTGAGGGGTTCCCAGGCCCGAATTGCCGAGTCTTTTGTTTGAACTTTTGCTCGATTTTGACGGCATATCTGTAGGCCGCGCCCAAGGATGAGATGTCCAAAAATTCCATTTCGTTCTGGATGTATCTATGCAGAGCACTGTGATACTTGAGCACCAGATGTCGCTCCGAATCTTTGATACCCACCTTGGTGCGCAAGGTATGGAAGATATTTATGAAATCTGGCACTGCTTGGTCTCTTTCTTGCCGTAGTGTGGTCCATTTGGTATACAAGTCGTCATAACTTCTGACAGGGTAGTATTGTTCCTTAATAACATCCCTGAAGGATTCCCAGGTGGTCGTGACTGTAAATAATGAGGTTTCCTCTGTTTCATTTTTCTCACAGAAGGTTTATATCAAAGTTTATTTGTACCTTGAAGGGGGCGGCACCTCCGCTCGAAGAAGATGCGTCACCTGTTGGTAGCCACTGAAGGATTTGCGCGAAACTATCCATCATTGCGTTCCTTTGTTGCTTGAGGGATTCCTCAATAAACAGTTTGAAAGGATCTTGTTGAGTCTCTATTTTGACATAGATAATGCCCTATCTTACCCTATATCTAAGCCTTTTTTCCTCTGTTATAAACCTATACTGGACTACTCCCTCCCAAAACACATGCTTAATAGCTATGTCATGTCCACAAGAGGTAATTGTTGATTTAAAGCATGTTTGTTTAACTTTCTTAAATTAATTTGATTGAAAGTGTTTTATTTTGTATAGTCCTAATGATTTGATTTATGAGCAATCTATCTGGCACTACCAGACACAGTGTAATATAGTACCAAATCCATTCTGGTACCCAAGAAAGTTTTAATCCGGTACCAAATCCATTCCAGTACCAAGACGTGTGCTATTCCGGTACTACCTGCTCTGCTCTATTCCAATACTAGACTCACGACTATGTGCAATCCGGTACCATAACCTCTATTTCCAGAATGCGCCAGTTGGACCAGAATAATGGTGAATATTTCGAGAAGACAGTTGGATAGAAGCACTCGAGTCAGTTTTCCAGTTGCAAGAGACTCCATCACTCATGCACTTCGTGTCATGAGAATGGAGTCGATTCCTAAAAATTCGATGTAAATCTTAAATGTGAAATATCTCAGACTATTTAATGTTTATTCATAGATATTGATAGTATCAGCTTACCTTATATAAGGAATGTTGTATAGATGATAGCAACGAGATAATATCGAATGTAAAAAAGTATACTGTAAGAACCAGACAATACTTATCATTGTCATGTATGAAGTAAAAGACTGTTGATCCAATTTACCATCTGAATTAATACAGAAGATCTTGGATGTTAGTGAAAAGTTTTAGTCTGTTACTTCCTTAAGAGGTTCCTTGTTTGTTCGACAAGGGCCCACCACCCCAACTAAGGTAAACCTCCTTGTATACGTTCTGTGTGTTTGTGTGGATAGTTTACAACAGTGTGTGTGTGATTGGTCTTTACTTCATTTTTAGGATTGAGCATTGAGTTAATCATTTTGGATTGGTGTGAATAAGCAAGTGTTAGATTGAATAGACATTTCATTCTTAGATGTTGAAGGTAGCTATTTCATAATTTGAAGTGTGGGACTGATATTTTGAGTTTATGACTGTAGTAGACCTAGTATCGCAAGGGACCAAGAGACTTTATATTTCATCTTCATTCTCTGTAATAAAGTCTTTCAATTATACTAAACTTCCCTTGTGCTAGTTTGATTGAATTACATGAGGTTGAAGTTGGATTTTGTTTTGAGAATGGTTGGAATTGATTGTTTTAATTGCTACAGGAGATAAGCTTCTTAAAGTTCATCTTTTCAATTCAAGCGCTTGAAATGAACATACTTGTTTCTCTAGGACAACATCTCTTTGATTGACTGTTTGTTTAAGTTTCATTATCAGTTTCTCTTTTAGGTTGAGAGAATACTTTGAAGTATTTAGAAATCTCAGAAACAAGATTTTTATGTTATTAATTATTTCCTATATGCAACAGACTTAGGTAGGTTACTTGTTCTTAGAACATATAGTGTAACGACTCTTTCGATTACGAATCCCAGATTGACATTTAAATGAGTGTGAGATATACATTGAACATATTTACGCACCAACATTTTGGCGCTGTTGCTAGGGAGTTGTAAACGGTAACATGTAGCATATTTTTTATTGGTTTGATGAAGTATTGGATTGGATTTGAGGATAATTTGAGGGCAGAGAGAAGATAGTAAGACGAAAGGTAAGAACCTGCGCATCCACTTTGGTGGGGTTGCTCCAAAGTTAGGTTGTCCTCCTACCTCTAATTAGGAATCTGTGTTTTCATTTATTTCATTTTTTTATGAGTAGGTACAGGGAAAATAAAGGTAGATTTATTGCTCCTAAAATCTTAGAAAAACTAGAAAAGCAAACAACAAAGAATCCCCCCCCCCCCTTATACTAATTCATCCAAAACTCATGCAGGAAAATTTCTCAGAGGAGAGAGCTCAAAGGAAACAATTGCAACAACAACAAAAGGCACTATATCTGAATCCACTATTCAGATTAAAGACATAAGGCAACAAGAAAGGGAGGAAACACTGGCGACCCCATCCAGAGGAGAAACTGGAAAAGAAGCAGAGGTGGTAATAGAAGAGGCTACCTCTGCTATTGGGAGGCCACAAAAAACCTTGGAACAACTAGAGATACTAGGTAACCCAGTGTTGGAACCATCACTCAGTGGAGAAAATTCACCACCTCCCTACAGATTGCTTGGAAACATGGCAAAAGAAGAGGGAAACATAGCTAATGAAACAGAGACATTTGGATTCCCCATACTGGATAATGCTAAAGATGTTACTATGAAGAACATTCCATTATCTTCACTTCCTCATTTCCAAGGTATGTCGACAAAAGACCCTGACTCATTTTTATTTGAATTTGACATATTGTGTAGGAGCTATAACTACACAGATAATGCTAAAAAATTAAAACTTTTCCCAGCCACACTAAAAGATTCGGCACTGCGGTGGTGCATGAGCTTAGAGAAACACACAATTTTGTCTTGGGATGGTATGAAGGAGACCTTCCTCCAGAAATACCAATATTACTGCAGACCTAGGGACGCTAGGAATGATATATTCAAAATGCAGCAATCGGAAGAAGAAAACTTAGAAGACTACCTAGAGAGGTTCTTATACAATTACCAAAAGACTAAGTAGTTTTCCTTAGATACAACTACAGTTAGGAATACATTTCTAAAGGGTGTGAGGGATGATTGCATTGAAGTGTTAAACCTCATGAGTTATGGGGACGTATACCAAAATCCATTTGCAAACATAGCAGAGTATTGTAAAAGATACTCTCGCAGTCAAGCTAAAACGGGGAAAAGTATAAGGGACCCTACCAACAAAATTTCTAAACCCACATTCGGAGGTGTCATGAGGATTGAACTAGGAAATCTATTGGAAAAATTTAAAACAGATATGCTAAACACCATCAGTTCCCAACTAGATACCATGAAAATTAAAAGAAAACAAGAGGAAGAAAATGCTGCGTTAACAATTTTCTGTCATCAGTGTAGGAGGAAACACCCTGAAAAGGAATGCCCCCTCAATGTTATTGAAATCTGTGGTATTTTCACAGAGGACCATCCTACTAAGGAATGCCCTTCTCTTCCCGGACTCAAGGCCATGTTCAAGGGAGGAGGAGAACCTGAGACATCCTACCCCCCTAGGAGACCATGGAGACAACAAAACCCCAACATGTTTGCCGACCCAATTACACAATACCCCCAACAACAATGAGTACTCCCCATGTATTATTCTCAGTGGTCGACACAAACCCAACCTTGGAAACAGGGGTGGAGAGGACTTGTATATGGAAATGTCCCCTTTCAACCAACAAATTTTCCCACCTATCCATAATATCCTTTGGATATTTCACAGTTGCTCCCAGGATTTAACCCCCCTACTCTTCTTCCACCCCCACAACTACAACAACCACTTGCACTACCCATGAATCCAAATATGTAGCAACCAATGCAAGCTGCACCCATCCAAAACCCTCCTTGGCCTACCCCTATTCCTACACAACCTATCCCTAACCCAAATAACAGATTGACACAACCTATACAAAACGTTGAAGTACAAACCTTTCCTACATATGTAATAATTCCAACTTCGTTTAATGGAATTAAATTAAGATCAGGAAGGATTGTAAACAAAACAAATCCCACTATGGTCATTCAAGAAGAACAAGTGCATAATCACACAAACCAAGAAGAACAAATAGATGTCCAAATGGTTCAAAGAGAAGAACAGATGACTGATCCATTGAACGAAGAAATAAACACTCCAGTACCATAAGAAATCCCTTCTCCCAACTCCCTTGCAGCAGAAACACCCCATGAAATGATTCCCCCTTACCTAGAAAGGCTGCTCGTAAAGAAAACTGAGGAACCTCTAGAACATAATCTAGAGACTGAACTCTGGAACATATGTGTAAATATCCCACTACTACAGGCCATTAAAGACATACCTATCTATGATAAAATTGTAAGGGACCTTTGCATTAAAAGGCCAGGGAGAAAGAGGAAGGAACCTCCTGTCATACGGGTGGTAGGGGTGTTATCCGAATTTATAACATAAATTGCTTCCAAGTATAGTGATCCAGGGAACCCAGTGGTAACCATATAAATCAATGGTGTTGCCTTACCTAACACATTGATTGATCTAGGGGTAGCAATAAATGTGATGTCAGTAAACACTATGAAAACACTACAACTAGATCACTTAAGACCTACACAAACTTCGCTAGAGCTTGCAGATAAATCAGTCATCACCCCAGTAGGAAGTTTAGATGATATAATAGTGACATTGGCCTCTTGGGAATACCCTGTGGATTTCTTGGTAATCCATCCCAAATCCCCCAAACCAGGACACCCAGTGGTACTCGACCAACCTTGGTTAGCCACTACTGATGCATTCATCAGTTGTCGATCTGGAGAAATGACAATTTCCAATGGTACTCAAAGTCAGAAACTTATCCTTTTTCCCCCCACCCAACCAGCCACTGAAGTTCCTCTCTGGTTGGAGAATCCTTATGGGGAGGAGGATTGTACTTAGCCCTTGTTGACACTTGAACAAGTAAAAGGAGTACAAGAACACTCTGAAGAACAAATCCTAAGTCTATTCTTGGCTGCTTCGGCATGCATTGACACACACATCTTTAGCCCTGAATTTCAAGAAACTTGGCACCCTTCCACTTCTACAATAGCCACTCTTTCACAAGTAGAGGAAGGGAAGGAATCTTCTATCCAATATATTGAAATCAGTCCTGGGAAGTCCTTATATATCAATACCAGCCTAGAAACAGATCAACAACAAAAGCTGGTACAAATGATTCAAGGGCAATCTGATGCATTTGCATGGGATTACTCTGACATGAAAGGGATCTACCCAGATACTTGTATGCATCATATTTACACTAATGATCAGATCAGACCTGTTCGGCAGCCCCAGAGAAGAATGAACCCAGCCTTGAAAGATATAGTAAAGGAAGAACTCCAAAAACTCCTACAAGCCAATTTCATTTACCCTATATCAGATAGCAAATGGGTCTCCCCATTAGTTATTGTACCAAAGAAAAACGGGAAATGGAGGATTTGTGTGGACTTTAGAGAACTAAACAAGGCCACCTATAGGGACTACTTCCCTTTACCTTTCATAGATCAGGTCTTGGACACTTTATCTGGGAAGAGGTACTTTTCTTTCCTGGATGGGTTTAGTGGTTACAACCAATTACAAATTTCACCAGAAGACCAGGATAAGACCACATTCACCTGTCCTTGGGGAACCTATGCCTATAGGGTTCTCCCCTTTGGGTTATGTAATGGCCCTGCTACCTTTCAGAGGGATGTCTTAGCTATTTTCTACGATTTGACCAATGATTGTGTGGAAGTCTACATGGATGACTTCACGGTATATGGGGATGATTTCCAATAGGCATTGGATAATTTGAAGAAGGTACTGGTAAGATGTAAAGAGACCAACCTCTCACTCAGTCATGAAAAATCAATAATGCTGCTTACTGAAGGAATTGTTCTAGGTCACCACATCTCCGGTACAGGAATAAGAGTGGACCTTGCCAAAATCGACATTATTTCCCAAATTAAGAGCCCTAGCTCACAAAAGGAAATCAAAAGTTTCTTAGGGCATGCCGGCTACTATAGGAGGTTTATTCAAAATTTTACAAACCTAGCTGCCCCCCTTTTCAAACTACTAATGAAAGATGCTGAATTCTGTTGGGATGAGCAATGCCAAATCTCCTTTGAAATCTTAAAAAAAAAACTTTCAAGTGCCCCTGCTTTGAGAGGTCCAAACTGGTCTTTTCCTTTCCATATCTTTACAGATGCCTCAGATACCACTTTGGGAGCTGTATTAGGACAAAGGGAAGAGAAGATTCCTTATGCTATATACCTTGTTAGTAAGAACCTCTCACATGATGAAGCAAAATATACTGCCACATAGAAAGAATTTTTATTAGTAGTACATGCCATCAACAATTTTAGACACTATATAACAGGATACAAAGTTTTTGTGCACATTGACCACTCAACTATCAGATTTCTAATGAATAAACCTATTACAAATGCTAGAGTAACTAGATGACTGTTGTTACTACAAGAATTCAATATCACTATCATAGATAGGCCTGGAAGAGACAACTTGGTTGCTGATTTCTTGTCTAGGCTTATTCATATAGGTGATAGTACTCTAGTAGATGATGATTTTCTGGATGAGAATTTATTTTCTATTTCTACTTTCACCCCTTGGTACACAGATGTAGCCAACTATTTGGTAACCGACAAGCTGCCTCAAGGTATGACATCCAGAGAAAAACAAAGAATCATTCAACTAAGTGCCAATTATATGTGGCATGAGGATACCCTATACCGAACGGGACCTGATTTGGTAATCAGAAGATGTGTCCGGGAAGATGAAATGCAGGATATCTTTAGAGCCTACCATGATGGCCCATGATGGCTTACAAAATCCTACAATCTAGCTATTATTGGTTGACCATTTTCAAAGATGCAAAGAAATACGTGGCCAGCTGCGATGATTGCCAAAGAATGGGAAAACCTACAGTAGTCGACGAAATGCCACTCCAAGCCCAAGTAGTAATCAAACCCTTTGAAAAATGAGCCTTAGATTTTGTAGGACCTATCAATCCCATGTCTAGTAGAAAAAAATACATATTAGTTTGCACAGACTATGTAACAAAATGGGTAGAAGCCAAGGCCCTATATTCAACTAATGACCAATCTATTGTAGACTTTCTCTTTGAGGAACTTTTCACTCATTTCGGGGTACCTCGGGAAATAGTCACAGACCAAGGGACACAATTCACCTCAAATTTGGTCAAGGCTCTTACCGAACAATACAAGATCAAACACATAAATTCTTCTCCCTATCACCCCCAAGCCAATGGCCAAGTAGAATCGACCAATAAAGTGATAGAGGCCATACTCACTAAGACTAGTCAACTTCATCACAAAGACTAGCCTGAAAGGTTTCCTAAGGCCTTATGGTTCTACAGGACAACCTGGAGAAATACAACATGCCATACACCTTATGAGTTGGTGTATGGGAAGCATGTACTACTGCCCATAGAGTTTCAGGTAAAGACCTTCAGAACTGCCATGCAATTAGGAATGGACCTAAATGAATCTAAAAAATAGAGGCTATTACAATTGAACGAGCTTGATGAGGTAAGACAGGATGCTCTACAAAGAACCACCCTGATACAAGAGTAAAGGACCAAATGGCATGACAAGTACATTAAAAAAAAGTCCTTCCAGCCAGGTGATTGGGCCCTCCTATATGATCGCAGATTCAAAAATTTTAAAGGCAAACTGTCTACCAGATGGATGGGGCCCTATGAGGTTGATACAGTCTATTACAATGGTGCAGTAAGGATAAATACTATTGATGAAAATCAGACTTCCCTTGTTGTAAATGGACATCGAAAGAAGGTTTATCACAAACCTCTGTCAAAGGAGGATTTTGTCAAAAATGTTCTTTAGACTTCCGAAATGAAACTGGTAAGAAAGAGGGTTTCTCCTCCTACTGACCTACCATAGTAAGTTCAAATTGTATAAATTCATTTTCTGTACATAGGTGTGTCATGAGATGAACTTTTTCTTTATTTTTGGTGTAACTAACAAAGGCAAAATATATATATATATTTTTGGTGGTGTTCCCATGTAGATAAACAAATAAGGAGGACAGCTACCAGAGAGAGTCTTCTTTAAGTTTTTCAGACTCTTTAAAATTGAAAATACCGGTGAGTAGGAACTAGCCCGGGCTCGATAAAAATCCACGGGATAGTATAGAGAGTCTTCTTTAAGTTTTTCAGACTCTTTAAAATTGAAAATATCGGTGAGCAGGAACTGGCCCGGGCTCGATAAAAATCCATGAGATAGTATAGAGAGTTTCCTTTAAGTTTTTCAGACTCTGTAAAATTGAAAATACCGGTGAGCATTAACTAATGCGGGCTCGATAAAAATCCACAGAAAAGTAGTAGTTAGGATTATTATTGTATTGTAATAAAAGAGGAAATTCCAGCAAAAGTGTGGCCACCTTGGTTCCAGAAGAAGAGGAGTTCTGTCATCTCAGTCACTAGTCATTACAGAGTACCCTCATGTTAGAAAGCTTTCCTGCATTATTCCTCTATAAACTTTGGCAACTACATGGATTTTCAGACGAATTTGACCACAGAACACCAGCTATTCCTATAAATCATTGTCACCAGAATCAATGTCAAGATTTTTAAGCACTAGAAAAATGTTCATTTTTGTGCTCATCTCGCATCAATGATCACCTCTATGTTCATCCGGTACGGAGGTCCACTCCTGTACCAAATCATCTCATTGTGCCTATTTGGTACTAGATCCTATCCAGTATAAAAGAAGGGACCCTGCGCTATTCTGGTACTAATTACCAATTTTACACACAGGTGATCCGACACTCAGGTAATCCGGTACTCAGGTGATCCCGTACCAACTACAAATTCTACACACAGGTGATCCAGTACTTAGATGATCCCATACCAATTTCAACTCAGCGCCCAGGTGATCCAATACTTAGATGATCTGACACTGGTAAGAATATGACGGTAACTTTCATCATGTTTTCAAGTCGCTGTCCAATTATTAGTGCTAGGACATACAGATTCAACACTTTTTTTTTCTTCATGTTATTTAAAGGAATTAGACTAAATATGCATTTAGAACATCTGATTTCTCTTGGATCATGACGTACCCCTATTTTGTCATGAATCTCTGTAGAAATATTAGACCTCACTTCTGTGAGGAGGAAGTGTCCTGTGAAATATCAAGAGTGCAAAGTCATGATGTATTTTACCGGATCAAACTCATACTCCCTCTGTCTATCCGGTAAATAAACCCCATGATTCGTTTCCATACTATATGAGATGACACAAACCACAAATCACAGCATATCGAGTAATGATCCCAGCCGATTTCATATACATGAGTCCCGATCATAACGACCACATCCTTCCGTGAATATCGTCCGACACCAAGCTTCCCACGAATCTGGAAACCATTAGTAGATCTGACCTACCTCACCATATCATCATGAGTATTGACATGACCATTGTAATCTACACTTCCATTCATAAATGCTCTTCTGAATGGCTCTTCCATCTAGACGAACATTATTTACCGTTGTTGTCACACCGTCTGCAGACACCCTATGCCTTCGTATCCCTTGCATATTTTTCCCAACCGATACTCTATCATCTAGTAATCAATCCTCGACCCTCTTTCCATGCTTTATCCACCCGAGAGAATTGTTTAAGCTAGCATGGGGGTTGACAGGCATGAGCCCATATTTCAAATATACAGAGAAACAACATAATATTAGGATTGTAAGAAAAAATATGAACAGGCAGGGTGGGTGCCATTCTTGGAGAAATTTAAAGGTCATCATGAGGGAATTTATCTCGTCTTTGCACAGACATATGATGGATAAAATGTGCAGCTTGGGCATGTGAAGTTAACAATTACAGAGGCCACTATAGCAGAAGCTACGGGTCTCCTGATGGCTAGAGAAAAATACTTCAAGAGAGTGATCGTTGACAAAAAGATCTGTAAAAAATTCCTCAAGCCAGAACATCACGACCCTGATTGGACCAAAGACGTCCCTTGAAGCTACATCAAAGAAGAATATTGGACGATGCTTATAATTCTGCAGAAATTCCTCACCTCCAAGGGAAGGTATGCCGCGACCTTCATTTATCATTTAAAGCTTTTATCACATTTAGAGGGAGGACCACAGATTAATTTTCCCTACTTTTTATGGATGAGTTTAAAGAAGATGGCAAGAGGGGTGAGGTCAGTTTCCAAGAAACCTGAGACTAGCCTTCATCATCATGGTTTAATCAAAATTCTGGTTGTTCATGCTTTAAAAACATAAGGGGGTAGTTGGAAGAAGTTACTCCAACAAAGTTTCGCTCAAGAAAAATCCAAATCGGTCGAGACACAGGAGGCAGGGACACATAGTGAAGGCTCAAGCAGAAAGGCAAAGAAAGATAGAAAAATGACATCAGAAGGTAAAGGAGACACTGCTATGCCCAACTCATCTCATCCCATTGAGAAATCAGTGACAAAAAATTTTGTCGTAGGGGAACCTGTTATAACAAGAAAGAAGATAGCCACTCAATTCCAGAGAGTAAGTCCTACCTTGGTTCAAAGGAGTAAAATACAAAAAGAAGGCTCAGAACCAGGTGGTCAATCAGATAGAATTCCTGAAACAATTGTGGAAATGTCATCAGAACCAACCAGTCAAATAGAGAAGACCCCTAACTTCCATTTACAAAGCAAGAAAAAGTTTGCACAAGCTAAAGCGTTTAGCTCGGTCCTGTGCCCTAAAGACCAACGATCATAGAATAAGAAACAAAATAAGGAGGAGACAGATCAACAAGAGATTTTACTAGAGCCAACTGTAAAACCCCCTTCGAAATCCTCTAAAGAATTGAAAAGTATTTCTGAAGTTACTCGGCCTTCCCAAAACTCAGTTGGTGAACTGAAGGAGACCGCTAAGGTGACAAGTAAAAATAAAAAGAAACTAGAAGGAAATGAGGCACAAGTTCCAGAGCCCATGCCTCAATCTTCCGGGATAGGAATACGGGTTTGCCAGTAGAAGAAAACCCTCGAATTTACAATTCAAGCCCACAAGATAAAATTCAAGTCAACACAGGAGGAAAAGGTGTCCAGACCTACCCTTGTCAGTAAATCTAAGAAAAGGAAACTATTTGAAGAAACTCCTACCCCTGTCAGCAAGTCTAAGAAAGCCTCACTGCCCATATGCAGGACCACCAGAAGTATGGCCAAACATGCGACAACTCCAAACATATCTTCTCCTCAAAGAGTATCCATGGATATTCCAAGTTCTCCAGAAAAAGGGAGTGGCTGGGGAGCTACCACAAGCGAAACATAAGGAATGGTAACAATAAGTGAGATGGAAGGGTTGGTGATAGAGACTTTGATGGATTTGAGGAAAGGAAAATAAGCTTGAGAGGTGGTAACTCAGGAAGCACTCACACCGAGTCCAGGCAAGTCCCTGAGTAGAAAACAGATGATAATAAAGTCTTTGAGGAGTCTGAGAAAAGAAAAAGAGGCTTGAGAGATGGTGGCCAAGAAAGTACTCACACCAAGCCCAGACAAGTCCCTGAATGAACAAACATTATTAACAGAAATTGAGATATTGAAGCAAGAAGTTGAAGAATACAAAATACTGGACAAGCATATCAAGGCAGAGAATGCAGAATTGAAAGAGAAACATGCAGAGGTCTCTACATGAGGTTTGATTGAATTACATGAGGTTGAAGTTGGCTTTTGTTTAGAGAATGGTTGGAATTGATTGTTTTAATTGCTACAGGAGACAAGCTTCTTAAAGTTCATCTTTTCAATTCAAGCGCCTGAAATGAACAGACTTGTTTCTCTAGGACAACATCTCTTTGACTGGCTGTTTCTTTAAGTTTCATTATCAGTTTCTCTTCTAGGTTCAAAGAATACTTTGAAGTATTTAGAAATCTTAGAAACATGATTTTTATGTTATTAATGATTTCCTATATGCAACAGACTTAGGTAGGTTAGTTGTTGTCGGCACATATAGTGTAACGACTCTTTCGATTACGAATCCCAGATTGACATTTAAATGAGTGTGAGATATACATTGAACATATTTATGCACGAACAGATCTCCTGTCCCGTAATATTTATTTTCTCCTTCCATGAGAGGCCGCTTGGGCGTGAGAGAGCTTTTTTCCTCAAGAGAAACAAGCTCGAGACCCAACTCTTTGTACTCCAACCTCATTGGAGACATGCATTAAGACGACAAGGAGAAGACCGCTCTAATACCAATGATCCAAATTTTATGAGAAGAACAAAATGAATACAGATTATTAACAGGTGCTTAACACAAAATAACAAAGATGCAGTAAAACTGGTTTTCTATTCAATAAGGAAATAAGCTGAAACTGTAAAATGCAGCGGAAACAGGCTTGCTGGAATGGTGGAGACTTATCTCTGAGAAGAGATGTGACGCCTGCTCTCATTCGCAAGAAGATGATTACAATGAGGCTCTGAAGGTATTTTTACAATAAACAAGAATGCCAAAAACCCTAGAAATCCAAAAACCTAACCCTAGGAGATGAAGCGCCAAAAGTCATGTGGGCCCCGTTTGGGTAAGTTAGTACATCAACTTCCTACGGTTGTAACTTTTGCATACGATCTCCATTTTAGGCGTATGATAGCCCGTTGGAAAGGTATCGTCAAGGAGATTCATTTTAGGCACAATATATAAGGAACTATTGTATTGCAAATATGTTTTCCCAAAACACATCGTTTAGGGCCTAAAAACAACTCCGAAAGTGAAAACTGCTAAACATAGTAAATTACCAAAATTGCCAGAAAATGTTTTGAGCTAGTTGGAAAAGGTGGGTGGCCATAGATATCCACTTGGATTAGGGGGGATAAGAGCCTAAAAAGGGGGCTAAGATGGAGGGATTATTTTCAAAGGAATATTATAATATTATTCCTAAAGACTATGGTGAGGATAATTATTTTATCCTAAGTTCTAATGGGAAAGAGAATGAATTCCAAGTGGAGAGAATCGAGCTCCTTGAGAGCCATGTTTCATCAAGGGAAGATGCAATTAAATGTGGGGGAAATTAGTTAATTTCCCACTCACTCAACCATTCACTCCAATAGTCTTATCTCTCGAGACGACACACACTCCTTGGGCTACCCCGTACCTTTCCTGTTATCAACAGTAAACCGTATCGTTGTGTGATGCACATTGCACTTGTACCTACTTGATCCAGTGTTGTAACTTTTGGTTATGAGAAGTAATTGTTCCATGCCCTGAATGTTGTTGCTATGATCACCTATGCCTTAACTAAACGTTGCCTCTTTCATTAGCATTACCTCTAACTAGTTGAATTAAGAGCTAGATTGAAGAAGTGGGTTTTCAGGGCCGTGGGATTGAAGAGAAGGGTTGTCAGGCTTGTGGATTGAAGAGGCGGGTTTTCAGGCCCGTGAGAAACTATCTCTAGGAGAGAGAATTGTTGGGAATTGATTTCCCAAGGGATCTGTTGAGGGGTCCTAAATCCCTTTAACTCAACAACATGAAGCAAACCCGCCACCGAGGCCCAATTAGACTCTGTAGCGTTTAATAGTGGAATGGTTCTCCAAATATTATGATTTGGACAAATAATCGATGGGCTTTATGTTTTCTTGTGAAGGCTTCTCCTTCAGTAAATACGTTCTCTTTTTTGTATTTTCTCTTATAGGTGGGACCGATACAAGATAAAATCCGGTATAAACCAACTGGGTAACAAAGTGGGAAAAATATTAACTACTGGAGAAGGCTGAGCTTGGGATAACCCTTTCAGTCTAGCATGCAGACAACAAATCTCCACCACAAGCCTAGTAATAATAAATTAACTTGCTGGTGTTACAATTATTGACTGAGGTGCGCTTATCAGAATAAAACACATATGCAATGAACGATAGCAAGAAAAATAATTCTCGTAACTCTAATCATCAATTACATAATAGCACAATGATTTAATTTTCATCATAAAAGAAAAGAACTGTAAAACATTGAATTAGATAACTTATCAATAGATTTAGAAGCTCTTACTCGTTACAACATCCATTCATGAGATGAAATTAGAACTAATTTGTCTCCACATCCAATCATACACATTTTTGATGAAAAACACAAACTTGTCTTTGGTCCTAAACAAGACCTCTCAATTAAGGCAGCTCCAAAATAGTTCTTTACAAAATCCAAAATGAGGGTCTTTGCAACAACCATCGACCTCTTGCTAATAGGTCGACTCTCCTAGTTATAACATACTATTAAGTAAAAATAACTATTAAAGTGTAGCTAAGTAAAACAAAAATTTGCCATATGGCGCTTTATTCTATCAATATTCAAAGAGTCCTAAAATGATCTCACTTAAGTGGATGAATCTTCTTGTACTCTGACCACTTGATGAAGAGATCCTCACATGTGTCAGCATACAGGAATCTATGTTGTTCCATTGGGGTCGAAAGAATCTCTCTTATCTATATTTCTCATGCCCGATACTTGACTATTCTGGCACTTAACTATTGCAACATGGCTCGAGCTTTGATTGGGTGCTCCATGAACTGTTGCACCTGTCCTGGAACCATGCCTGCCACCTTTTTTATTTCGACAGCCCATGATGAGTCTTGTTCGGCATGTGATTTGACTATGTCACACAAGTCGACAAAGTCATCGGGTGTTCTGAATTTGGGGAGGCCGATATCTCTCATTGCTTGGTTGATCTTGGTCCATATTTTCTCGCACTCGACCCATTTCTCTTGGATTTCTCGATGAGGTTCCTAAGCCATTTTTACCCAATATTTAGATGATTTCCATATGTGGTCAATGCTGCTTTCGTTTAATACTCGGATGCTATGCTCTTCGACATCTCGACCTTGTTGCACCGCATTGATATAGTTGATCCTTTCCATGGCTTGGTGTGCTTTCTCATACCACCTCTCCATATCCTTACACATCGCCAGTGCCATGAGGGTGTCTTATTGAAGCTCGATTATCCTTGCAGTGAATAGGTGTCGTTCATCTATAAATTTGATGTAGGCCTCCTTGAATTCGATCCTTAGGGACACCACGACCTGTGTGGTGTCTTGGTAATATTTCGCCAAGTGGCGCAAATGTTCCAATTATTTCAAAGCAACAACCATGTCCTCTTCATCCCTTTTTTCTCTGTCCAGGGTGGCATCTGTGATTTCCATCCCTACAATGATAAGTTTGGATGCCTTGGCATGCTCTATGTTGATCAAATTTTCCTCTGTGGTGATGAGGATGGAGCGATCTAGAGTGATCCTCCTCTTCTTGGTGGTTCTTTGCATGGTAGCTTTCCTTTTTCGGTCATAAGAGATGGCATGTATGTGAGGGACTTCATCCACGGGTTCGGGAATTCACTGATATCCCCAAGTGAGCATATTTCCTAGGCTCCCGATGTTTAAGGATAAATTCATGAGTGCGGACACAGACCAATCTCCCTAGATCCACCTGGATCTGGAACAAAACGTGACAAAATACTACTCTTTCCCTAGATCTAGATGATTGAATGAACTAAGAGAAATGGATGGTGTACATACCTTATGAACGCTTTCCTTTAATCTCTATTGTTCCTCACTCTGCTCCGATGCTCTTGTGCCGTCCAATCACAACAACACAAACCAATCACAGCAAAGGCATTAATATATTCAATACCTAGTCTATACATGTGATCAAGGAATCATGTAATAAGATGACATCATCATTATGGGAAAGGGACA